>CAJDSM010058102.1:0-22999 GCA_903981925.1 Ostrea lurida | reverse complement strand
AAATTGATACCGTATATGATTTATATTTATTTATTTGCCGTTTAAATATGATGCCAGGGAGGTTAAATTTTAATAACATTTACTTGGTCCAGATTTAAGCTCTATATTGAATTTACACATTTTATACCCAAAATGTGTTGATATTCAGCAAATTCTTGTATTTTATGATATTTCATGAGGTTTGGGGCATCATATCTTAGATACACGGCGAGTGTGACCGGTCAGCAGAGGATGCTTATTCCTCAATGGCATCTGATTCTACCTTCGCTTTTGTCGGAAGTCCATGTTGCCCTTCACTCGATTTTGTGTATGTTTTTGGATTATGATTACTTTTGCCACGATGTTAATTTCGCCTTTTTGTATACACAATTGCAAAACTCCAAAGATTTATTTTACCATCCTAATGAATTATCATGCATAGACTATCATTTGTGCACAAAATAATTTGTTGAATCTTCACTTTAATTTTGACCATTTCACGGGGCAGATTTTCACCCTTTTTGAGTCCACTCCTTTATAAGTAAAGAGTCAAATATAATGTGTGGATACTGATCTTATCCAACACCTTCGTTAATTTCTTAATGTGGAGGATTCATCTTATACATCAGATCATAACAAATCATGGAATATAATTTGGTTAACATTTTATGTAAACAAATTAAATCAAATGATACAATATATCTGCAAATTATTTCACGATAATGGTTATGTTGTTTATAACTTTGATCAATTTTCTTGTCAGTGGATTTTCTTGTTTTAATATCATTTAATCAATAACTGGGACTCCAATGCATAAAGTACATCTTTGAGTGCCTGTATTATCTTTGTATTTAATTCGATATTATTTTCTTTACAGGGGCTTCAATTTGATGCCTTCTCTTGGGTGAAATTGAAACCGACTTCAATCGACGTTAGTGTCTTTAGCATGTAATAAATGCTTTAATTCTACTACAGAGTTAGCATGCTTTGCAAATCAAGTGTACCTGCTATTTTCATAATTCGGCGTTGTTGAGATAATTTTTAACGTGTCTCTTTTCGAATTGCTTAATTGCAACATATATGATTACTGATGTTTGTACGCAGCTAGGCTAAGGCTTCCCTGAGAAAAATAGCAGTACTGTACTAAATGTACTCCAGTGCTCATCGCGGCATCTGACGTCAACAATGCAAAATTGCGTCATAATGTTATACGTTGAACGTCATTATCGTAGGGAAAAGTTCATTATATTAGAGATCTCTTTTAGTCTTTATTTACTACGGCTAAACAAAAGTGTAAAATTTCACGTGAAATTATTATACAATTCACATTTCCTTAGTATTGCATCACTCTCAAATTATCGATATTCATCATGCGCAAATGTAAAATCTACATTATAGTCGTGACCTCTGAAAATCGTCCCTTTTCTGCATCTATACAATGGACTCATTTGCATAAAGAGGGTTATCGCTGTAAACAATGCGCCAGTTTCACGATACCTGCTACAGTCAGTTACACAATTTTTTGGAATATAGATTCTGCATTTAATTATATTTTGAGATGTTGGGTGCAACTTCTTACTTATCTATTTAAGGTACGGTATCTAAAAAGACTGTGGACACCTCCGGTAATTCGCGGAGGGCTGTCAATATGTTGTATTGATTTTTACCATTTTTAGATAAAGTATGCACTTGCTCTCCTAACTTTCATGTTAAAGAATTTTTATATCTTTATAGCTTATTAATAAATTCTCCGCTGGTAGCACGCATATTGTGAAATTTGCATGTAAGAAGGGCCTGTTGATGTTTTCCAACAATAAAGTGCTATGTAATCATAGCTGACGTCTATGGTTGGCCATCCTACTCACAATTATTTATTTTTACTACCAGTGAAATTAATTTCACTACCAGTGAAATAAAAACACTGGCCAAAGCCACCCACAATTAAATATTTATACTAGTAGTGAAATTAATTTCACTGGTAAGTATAATTTTATTATACTACTAGTGAAAATAAATTCAACTATGGCCATCCAACTCACAAATAATTATTTATTACTACCATAAAATTAATTTACAACCAGTGAAAATAAATATCATACCAGTGAAAGTAAAACGCTGGCCAAAGCTACCCACAATTAAAATATTTATACTGGTAGTGAAAAATTGACCAATCCACAGACAACATAAGATTTAAAAAGTACGGTGACGTAATTAGCAACGCCACGTGTAACACAGACAGGTCTATGAACTGCTAAAGAATGGCAGCATTCGGACAGGATTTCATGCCTACGATCACGAGATCGCATCTCCCCCACACTTTCAGTGTTAATGACTTTTTTTTTTTGCTGTCACAAAATTTTGAAGTTAGCCCCCCCCCTTACTGTGATTTATTTTTTTTAGTTTGCCCCCCCCCCCCCCCCCCTCCCTTTTCAAATCAGTCCTACGCCTCTGATGACCAAAGAAGTATTCTAATGCAAAAGAAAAAAAAATTGTTCTGACGGAACATTTAATCGAGGCTTGGATCCCATTCGACTGGAGAAATGATTTTAAAGTAACGTACATACCTAAATATGATACCATCCAGAGTATCAGTCTCTATATTGTCCGTCACTGCTAACAAACATTCGTTGATGGTTTGTTTGGTGCGCCTTAGAAATTCTTCTTTTGATTTTTCTGTTTCACGATGGTGTCTAGTGTACGCCATAATGTTTTAGAATTTTTAAAACATCAATCTCTCTCTCTCTCTCTCTCTTCTCTCTCTCTCTCTCTCTCTCTTCTCTCTCTCTCTCTCTCTCTCTCTCTCTCTCTCCTCTCTCTCTTTCTTTCTTACGTTGTCTGTGATTGGTCATTTTTTCACTACCAGTATAAAATATTATAATTGTGGGTAGCTTTGGCCAGCGGTTTTATTTTCACTGGTAGTGATATTATTTTCACTGGTAGTGAAATTAATTTACTGGTAGTATAAATAATTATTTGTGAGTAGGATGGCCTGTTGATTTTTTTTCACTAGTAGTATAAATAATTATACTACCAGTGAAATTAATTTCACTACTAGTATAAATATTTAATTGTGGGTAGCTTTGGCAGTGCTTTATTTTCACTGGTAGTGAAATTATTTTTACTGGTAGTGAAATTATTTTTCACTGGTAGTAAAAATAAATAATTGTGAGTAGGATGGCCAACCATAGACGTCACGGGTAATTAGTATGTGGGAATGTATGATACCCCGGTCGCAGTCAAAGTATGGGAAGTATGGTCTCGGTATTTAACCGATACAATTAAAATTGCTATTGTGAATTTGAGGTGTAATTTCACATTAGATTATCACCGGGCATTTTCTTATGGGAGACCTTAACATAATTGCGTATACAGTCATTTGTTGATGATTAACACAATCAATCTTCAAACATAGACACGTTTGACCTAAAAATATCCACATCCTAGTATTGAATTTCCATTTTTCATGCTTGCAATGCTCACTTACGGTATTTATAATGGTTAGCAAAAAATTGAACTTCATTTGTTGAGTCAAGAGTGAGATACAGTACTTGCAACTCTTTGCTATGTAAACAAGGCTGGAGTCATGCTTTTGTTTACAGATATTGAACATGCTAGTATACGTTCCAATTTCTTTTTCAAATTACAAGTTCATTCTGAATAAAATTAAACAGTTTTCAGAGTTTATCTCATCTCATATTGTTTTAAACATGGTATTTTCTGTGAAGCAATCTTTATGCGATCAAAAACAAAGATTTGCGAGCGCTGTACTCTTGCTTGTCATTCAAGAATTGTTATTCAAATTTTTGCTGACCATTAGAATTAACTTTGTCAAGCATCTTAAATATCAGTGATGAAAATATGAAATTTATCTCAAAACGTGTCCATATCCCTTTAATCATTTCATTGCATGTCTCGATTTCGTTCAAGATATAATTCCATATAACATAAAATTTTGAAATGTAACAGTATCAGCCTCATCAAAACCCTTTTTATTTACTAGCTTTTGGATTGGGGCCTAAACTTTTTAAGGCTTTATCTATAATTATATCCCTGAAAAGGTCGTGTCAGGGACAAATTGTTTTTCTGCTCATCTTATTATTCTTCTTTAGTAAGAAATCTGTTAGCACCTTTTTATGAGCATGCTTTAACAGATTCAATTCAAACTTTGTTAGGTGATAGGAGATCCTAGGGAGTGGTGAAATCCACTTTTGAAATTTTCAAAATGGCAACATATTTAAGATTGCAGCCAAAAAACTCGCATTTCATCCTTTGATTTCTAGGAAAATCTGATGACCCTGGGTTCATTTACAGCATTAAAAAAAATTGAGTCGCCATTTTTGAAATGACCACTATATACTTAAATATATATAAATGCTAAATTATCTGCATCATTTGGTCTCTGTGGTGAATTGAGGGTTCACAATTCATATCTAGAATCAGCATTTCTTTGTTAAATTTTCCAATGTTTCAAGATGACTGTCATTTCAAAATGGCTGCAAAAATGATGTTTGTTAGATTCCAACCAAATTTAGTTTTTATGTTAAATTCAGAATCCCAAGTATATTTCTGGACTCTATATATTTCTATGTCGCCATTTTGGACATGGGGAGATGTTCGGGGACATTTGCGTAGGCATCCCAACACATTTAAAACTTGTTTTATCTTGTCCTACGCTTCAAGCATCGCTGATGAGAAATTATTTCCCGAAATGTATCGCATACTGTACACCAAAATTAGTATCGCACAATTTCATTGCAGGATGATTTGAAAAAAAACACTTCGGGAATCCCAAATTCCAACAGAAACGTATTTCATACTATTATCTGCATTGACACGTCAAAAAGTATGAAAGATATCATTCCTGCGTGTCGTCGCATAGTTCGACAGTATATTCAAGGTAAGAAGTATTGTGAAACTACATATGCCAGAAGTGGGTGTAAATCAAATGTGGATTCTTAAAAACTCTAAAGAACTTCTAGTGAATTTGAAATCCCAGAACCTTTTCACATATAAACAACATCAAAACATATGACTTTTCAACACTTTACACTCATCCCGCACGATTAAATTAAGGCAAGGCTTTGTTAACATTATAAACAGTTGCTTCTTTAACAAAAATGGAAAAAGGAAATATTTTTATCTAGTGATTAGCCATTCAAAAATTATTTTTGTTAAAACTCCACTCCGTTCTACACACAAGTATCTGAAGTTGATATTAAAGCAATGCTGGAGTTACTCATTGACAATATCTTTTGTAGTTTTCGGCAATCAGGTCTTCCAACAGTCTGTTGGAATTCCAATGGCACTAATTGTGCTCCTTCTATTAGCTGACCTATCTTTTATATTCTTATGTGGCAGATATCATTTTCAAAAGCTTCTACACGAAAAAAGAAATCTCTAGCGGTGGCCTTTAATTCAACATTTCGATATATTGACGATGTTTTTATCTATCAACAAATTGATTTCCATTCATATGTCGATTTCAATATTCCCAACGAACTAGAAATAAAGGACACCACCAGAGTCTTCCATGTCTGCTTCGTACTTGGATATTTTATTGAACATTGACATTAACGGCAAACTAACTACTCAACTTTATGACAAACGGACGATTTCAGCTTCTCCCATCGTCAACTTCCCATATTTGTGTAGCAAATATTCCATCAATCAACCTGCATACGGTGTGTATGTCTCTCAACTTATTCGATAGCAAAGAGCTTGTTCTGCGTATAATCAGTTTTTGAATCGAGGCAAGCTACTTACAGACAAGTTGTTGTTGCAGGGGTTTCAACAGTCACGTTTAAAGGCAGCATTTCGTAAATTCTATTGGTCGTTATTACAATTTAGTTTACCAATATGACCTATCATTGAGTCGAATGCTGTTCTGATTGTGTTTTTCATAACCATTGTTAAGCCGTTTTTCACACAACTGATTTGACTACGGACTGTTCCGTTTACCTGATCAAGACTATGGCTCACCGGCGGGTGTTGACGGTCAACAGGGGATGCTTACTCCTCTAGGCACCTGATCCCACCTCTGGTGTGTCCAGGGGTCGTGTTTGCCCAACTCTTGTTTTTTGTATTAATTTAGGCTTACGAGATTGATCACTGTTTCGTTCTTTGCCTTTCATTGTGTAATGACTTTCAATAATCTATGTTACAAAACTTCAGTATAAATTTTTCTGGCTCAGTGATTCTAAAAACAACAAGACTTTTAAAGATTTGTTCGTGTATAAACACATGAAAAATTTATTTCCTCAATTGCGGCACCACGGGGGAGAGGGGGGGAGGACTTCCACAATCTCGATTCAGGACAATGTCAGAAGGCTTCTATGTAAATTTGAACTTGTCTAGCTAAGTTTTTGGAAAAAAGATTTCCCCTACATTTAACCATCTGTAAAAATGGTCTCTTCTATAAATAATTGATGATAATCCCGACCCTTCCACCAGTAGCTATGCTTTTAACAAATGTTAATGATTAATCTTCAATACGTCATGAAGCTTTCATGTAAATCTAAATTCAGCTAGGGCATTGATTCTGGAGATGCTTTTTAAATTACTTCCCCCCCCCCCCGAATTGTTTTTGCTTTGCTATGCTGGATTTCATTGAAATGAAATGAACCCGACTACCAAGATGAAAGTTTTATATATGATTGATTTATGAAATATATGTTGATCGCGTACGTAGATGTAATTCAAACAAACAGATAATTCACAACCTCAATCCAATAAACATGATTTCAAATTCCAGAGTAAATTTAAATACTACTATGAATTTTAATGATTAACTGAAGATTGCTTACAAACTAAGTAAAAAGAAATAAGGCATTAGTATGAAATTCTGATACGTCTGCATTGCCTTATCTATTGATACAACTACAACTTCCCTTATATATTCATTAGCATTGCCTTAGAAAAAATACTAAAACAAATTTATCAATAGAGTATCCAACAGGCTCTTCTCCTGCAAGAGATGAGTATCGATCACCCTCTCTTTACGGTGATTGACTGGTCATGATTTTCGTACTTAGGTGTGCAAACCGGAACGTAACACTCGGTACACATTCTGTACATCATGCGTCGCCGATGAGTTACGAATAGCGAAGTAATGGGACGTGTAAACAAACAAAAAAGAAACATTGGATTTAAATCTACAAAACCACGAGAGAGGTTTAGAAATATTGCCGAATCTATGCAAAAGCACTGGAGGGTATCTTTTTAATAACGATTTTTTTTCCGTACAAAAGATAAATAAGGTATTTCGAAAGTACCACAATTTCTTTGAAATTCCAAGCAAGATTTCTCATACCTTAGTATAACTTGCTGTTGTTGATATATTACTTATTTTGAAAGAAAACAAAGCATTGCAGCTTCACAATGCAACTGTTCACGTCGACAATATGACGTCACAAAGGAACTGTTCACATCGACTGCGTGATTATGAAGAGGCTAATTTTATTTGCAAGATGTTTTAAAGTCTTCACTCGCAANGTCACAAAGGAACTGTTCACATCGACTGCGTGATTATGAAGAGGCTAATTTTATTTGCAAGATGTTTTAAAGTCTTCACTCGCAACAACGGTAGCACCGTCAACATATCTGATATGAAGAACATATTCTTAACGACGCTTGAAAAAATAGTTAAATATTCAATGTGTCCTATATTTTGGTATGATTTATGACGAATTTTGTCCTTTTTGGCACTAAAATCACAAAATGAATGTAATTTGCTTGCTATAAAAAGTTAAATATTCAAAAATTCAGATTGCATCATCCTTAAATATAAACGACCAACGTGCATGCGCAATACATATATTCCGGACGCAACTTCCGAATGCAATTCACTCTACAAAATCACACTGGCGTGACAGAGCACTGGCGTATTGTGTGTTACATGTAGTGTGTTAGCTTAACTGCGCAACCGCGTGTTAGCGCGACAGCGCGTTGTGTGTTAGTGTGAGAGTGTGATTGCGTGTTAACGAGACAGCGTGTTGTGTGTTAGTGTGAGAGCGTGATTGCGTGTTAACGAGACAGCGTGTTGTGTGTTAGTGTGAGAGCGTGATTGCGTGTTAACGAGACAGCGTGTTGTGTGTTAGTGTGAGAGCGTGATTGCGTGTTAACGAGACAGCGTGTTGTGTGTGAGTGTGAGAGTGTGATTGCGTGTTAACGATAGATCGATACAGCGTGTTGTGTGTTAGTATGAGAACGCGATTGCATGTTTAGCGCATACAGCGTGTTGTGTGTTAGTGTGAGAGCGCGATTGCATGTTAGTGCAACAGCGCGATGACATGTTTGTGCGCTAGCGTGAAAGCGCGATTGCGCGTTAGCGGCAGAGCGCAACAGCTTGTTGTGTTTTAGCGTGAAAGTGTTTTAGCGTGACAGCGTGTTGTGTGTTAACGTGTCAGCGCGATTGCATGTTACTTGTACAGTGAAGCATGACAGCGCGATGGCGTTTGGTGTATAAGCGTTAGCGTTAAAAGTGCGATTTCGCGTTAGCTAAAAACGCGACAGCATGTTAGCGTGGTAGCGCGTTTTAAAAACCACACAGTTGCGCATTTGCACATGGTCCTATCTGGCCACCATACGGATCCTTACGGCTATGGAAGGGGTGGGAATGAGTTATGCTACATACAGTGAATTCCAAAACGTCACAAAGCACCTACATTTTTAATCCGGTGAATGCTCTACCAAGCCCCTGTCTTTCCTCCTCACAAAAACATTAACAGCTGTGAAGGAGAAATTTGAAACATATTTTGCAATATGCGGTAATTGAATTAAATCAAATCGAATCAGAAGCATTTTACAAAACTTCTATTCTACTTGAAAAATCTATATCATTTACACGACCAATCTTCACGATAACTGAAATTAGAGAATGTTTGACATTATGGACGGTTACTGTGGAATCATTTTAATTCGTGGGGGCCAATGTTCGTGGGTAACCAAAGTTTTGCTGGTTTGTGGGGACGTAATTTCGTGGGTAATTAATAAATAATGCGAACGGCATAATATTCATTAAGATTTAAAGGAAAATAAAACATGTTCGTGGGGACGTAAATTCGTGGGTAAGGATGACCCACGAAATCCACGAACATTGGTCCCCCACGAACAATGATGATTCCACAGTATTTCTTGAAAATGGATGTAGAAACACAACCAATGGTTCATAATCATTTGATTGTTCTAGAAATTCACTGCAAGCTGATTCTCTTATCAAGAAAGAAACTCGCCACGCATTTCATGTGTGTGACATGCAAGCATCTGGTGATTTCTACTCATAATTTTGTTTTCTTTCTAGATGCTAATAGATGCGAATAAGTCGTAATGCTTTCTTTTGTAAAAAATCTATTTCAGAGATTAATGCTGGAGGAGAATATGAAGACATAATTTCTGTGATTGCATTTGGAAAAAGTGTTATTCACTACCTTTATGATGAGGACAATCCTGATGGACACAGGGAGTTTATAGAAAGTGAGTTGTTCAGCCCGCCATATACATGCATGCAATGCACAATAACGAAAATAAGGCATTCTACACGCTTTCAATCAACAAACAAGATTTACTGCATTGCACATTACGTTTTAATTCGCCTATGTGCCTGGTATACATGTATATATAAGGCTCATGATCCGACTAACTTTGCATATACATGTACGATCAAAACAAAGGGCTATCGGTGGGTGTGGTTGATCATCAATGGCTGTTTACTAACCTTAAACACCACGACTAGGTTGCTAATTTTAACCACCGGGAAACTGACCATTGGTTATAATATCTGTTGCTCAAAGTAAATCTAGCCCTAGGATTAGTTACCCAGTGGTTAGGTACATTTAATCAGTGGTTAATATCCCATAATTCACCGATTGACGTCTGTACATGTAAATAGTAATGGCTGCTGAAAATCGAAATGACACATATTGAAATTTTTTCACTTCATAATGCATATATTGCTATAATGGCCTTGTTTGCGATTACAAATTATCAGTAAGTCTTAATATTGACTGATTTGTATGGAACGCCTTAACTGCCTTCTTATGTTCTTTTGTTATTTAGTGATGCGCTTCTTATCCATTTATATGATGCCTTTTTCATTATGTGCTGTGATCCTCAGTATTCTAATGCGCTTTTGCTTATAGATGTGATTTCATCATTAGTGCTATGTGTTTATCCATTACTGGTGGTTTTGCTTATGTGATGGCTTGTCCTTATATGCTGTGCCTAATACTATATGAGCTTCTTATGTGATGTGCTTTATCGTTGTTGATGTGCATGTTGTCTTATGTGATGTGCTTTGTCTATGTAATGTGCTTTTATTTACTGATGTCTTTTTCTCATGTCGATGTGCATTTATCATTTTGATGTGCATTGTAGTTATGTGTGTGCTTCTATCATTACTTGGTGTGCATCTTTACATCATTACGTGATGTGGCTTTTTTTATGTGATTGATGCATTTGTCATCTGTTGATGTGCATTCGTCATATAGTGCCATTTGTTCTTATGTGATGTGCCTTTCATTATTTAGTCTTTGTATCATATGTGATGGCATTTTTTTGCATCATTATGTGATTGCTTTTTATTAATGTGAATGTGCATTTTATTATGATGTGCACTTGCCATATGTTATGTATGGCAGTTGTCTTATATGATGTGAAACTTTTATTGATGATGATTCAAAGTGCACGTGACTTATACTTAGCAATATGGCGCCGGTGTGGCTTGCGTGAATTCTGGGAGCGCCAGTGACTTTGACTCTGAACCATCATCTATTGAAAGAATTTTCGCTGATTTCAACTCCTCCCTGGGATGCATATAGAGCTACTTTAGAAGTTGGGATATTTCCGATTTATTACATGGCTAGCCTAGGCAAAATGATTCGTTATACCAACTCTCTGAAATGCGCCGAATTAGGATGTTCTACTTCCTGCATGCTTAGACTGAGACTGTTAAGCTAGCCGCTCGAAAGACAGATCCTGATCTCTGCATATCTGTCCAACCCAAACAATAGTTTGTTTTATGCTACCGTGGACGAGAGCTAGTAGAAACTGACCTCCCTGCAGCTTTGTACCTTCCGTGGTGTGGTTTTTTACTTTTTTCATTTAAATGAGGATATGAACAAGTTGTACGAATGAACCACTCGCCATCATAGGTTGAGTTTTCACTAGGCCATTATGGTTTTTAACACCAAGGAGTAGAATTTCCTTATTAATATGAACCTCCCACATTTTAGGGACGCGAAATGCAGAAAAGATTATGTAGCGAATTCGCTATAAGCGCCTCACTCCCATATAGCTATGTCTAGCACCCGCACACAACAGTGTGTCTTTTTTCCCTAATAGCACATAGAGTCAAGGATAAATGGTAGCATTGGCGAGACGGCTTCGTATCACAGCACCGCCGTGAAGTTCGGACAGCTTCTGCAAGTACATTCAGTCGTGTGTTGTTCATGTAGTACTAGGTCCTAAAAGTCCCATTCCGGCTCTTCCGATGACTCATTGAGAGTGATAGAGTTAGATCTTTAGAAAAAGAAGAGCATCCAGCAAATTGGAGGAGAGAGAAAGAGAGATGGGGAGATAAGCCCTTTCATATTTCTATCAAAAAGCTGGAACCCATTAAAACACATCAAAAGTACATTCATATGTCCAAATATTAAACAGCAAATAAACTTTAGAAAAAAGGGGGGTATTCGGATTGAATTCTTCAGCGATTTATTTTGCTTACAGTGGGTGTTGTCCATACACAATGGAAGGGATGATTACTCTTTGCATTACGTCAAAGATAGGATATGATAAACATACCGGGAATAATCAAACTTTCAAATTTTGTGTATATAACTTCCAGTGTTTCAGGAAATACTTTAGCTTAAATTAAATCGCTTTCTTTTAATTAACGATTACTGTGTACTGCATAATATACTAGTTCGGTTATCAGGCGTCCCGTAACCAGGATTTTCCGGTTGGGGTGGGGGGACAATCAAACTTAAATTCATTGTTTATTAACATTCAGCCGCGTTAACATCTGAGGAAGTAAAAATTTAAAAACAAAATAAAATAAAGTATCCGGTGATAAAATTTGAGTAACAATCATGGCAACAATCGACCATAAATGGAAGTGTGGCTTACATGAAGTATGAACAACTGACAATATATAGGCACCTAATGCTTGGAACAGAGCAGGAATTGAACGTTGACCCTTATGATTGAAAAGAAACGACACACATTTGCACATACATACAATGCATTGTATCTTACTCTATCAAGATTCTCAGGGCCGCTGTAGCCTCCAAGGGCTGCGTCGCGCCGACTGACCTTTGAGGTAAGGGGTGTAGGAATCAGGGGGCTAAGCCCAGAGCTGCGTATAGAATCGATGGTTTGTGCAACCCCCCCCCCACCACCGGCTCATGTTTTTCGGATATTCTATTGCCTGGCACTCAGTCTCTAATAGAGATACTAATCAGGTTATGTCAAAGCATGGATTCCCTTGTGAGTGGTGGTGAAGGACTGTACCTGCCAGGATTATTTTAGGGTTCAAAGCACCGATGCCCGTGCCATAGGCCAGGGGTTATGGACTACAAGCAGCCGTGTCGGGCTCCAATGGGCGAAGCCTGCCTTAAAAAATTAGTTTAGTTTTTGAGGCTGTCGCAGGGCCGTATACGTAACCTGGCGAGAAATTTCCACCTAAGGGTGCACAGACTATAGGGCGTGTCTAGGCCCCATGGATCCAACGGTGCTCCTGGGAGGGTCCAGACTGAAAGTTAGTATTTTAATTGAATAGGAGGGGTGTAGACCCTCTCCCGTTCGGCTTATTGGCTCTACCACTGTATTTGTTACTTTTTAGAACCTACTTTCTATTGAAGGAAAATTTTGCTATTTCCTTGACTTTAGAAATCATGTTGTAATGTGTTAAATTTTCAATAATTTCAACCCATCATATTAATAAAAGAAAGCATATTATTTCCGGAACTCTTTAATAATACTACAACCACTCCATAATGGTAAACTATATTAAACACAAATCCATAATTCTTTCTAAGCACGACATTTTTGCTCATCATACCTCACTCTCTTCCAGTCTATCTAAGGTCCCCTTTCTTTTATCTAAATGTTTTATTTCCGATTTTGATACTGTTACATATACATTAATCTAATATACCATCAGAAACCTATCCTCTAACCATCTTTCTTACCTAATAACAATCGACCATTGTACATTTTGTTGATTGTTTCATTCACAGGGCTATTTAAAAAGTTAGTGAAAGTTTGTGCCGTTCCGATATTTTCTTTCCGATTTCATAAATTTATGATATTATATTGCAATAAGAAAGTATTTTGTATCAGAAAAAGACAAAAAAGCTGATTGATGATGCAAGGAAATTCTGAAGAAACTGAATTAAAGAAAATAAGAGATTTTTGTTTCTATATCAACTGCTTTATGGATCTGTTGATTCCTGTAAGAACACCCATTTACATGTGAAATATGAAACCAGTTTTGAATATTATGAGTCTGAGTATAGCGTTGGATGAACTATTTCTTATGCCCCCAAAAGTGAACTGTTCACTCCCATTTTGTCTGCCACTCTCTGGTCCCAATGGGAGTATTAGCGAATCAGTCGAATTACATCCCCCAAGAATTTACTTAAACTACCATGTGAAGGGGCCTACGCGTGTTGATTTGTACTGCTTGTGGCTGACGCAACGGATTGCCCTACTAGTTCGTCCAAACTGCGGATCTGAGAACAACTGTGGGTCCGGATTTGTTTAAGAATATGGATTATATTATTGTCCCTCTAATTAGTGTATGCGGTGTTCCCACTTTAAGCAAACCCATAAAATAAACAACAAGAGTGTTTGCAAGCGTACTTTGTACCCTGCTAAGAAGCCCTTACGTATTGTTGAATCCATCCAAAAAAAACCATGTTTTTAATGAAACTTACAATAAATTCAATGCACGAGAATGATGACTTATGGCAAAAGGAACAGGGTCGCAATCTTGTTCCATTCTTAAACGTGCAATCCCGATTTCCGCATATGGCACGGCGCAAAAACTTGAAGACACCACAAGAAGAAAATCCAATAGACTCTTTTTTATTCCACTGAAACTTTCATTTCTCATGGGTATGTTTAAATAAAACACAATTTGAGCAAATGTATATTCTTCATTTCTCCACATTTGTCAAGAGTACATGTAATGATTTTAAGATTTATCGCTCTTCCCTTTCACTCCAAATCCTCCTCATTTATCTTCCCGAATGAACGCGACATTGTGCGCCCTATTGTTGTCACCAAATGGCCACCAATTTTCCTATTTAGTAGTTATTCCATATTTCATGTATTTCCTCAGAAAAATTCTATCCCAAACTTTGAGTATAATCGATTGAATAGAGTCCGATATAAGCTTCAAACTTCATCGGAGTTTTAAAATAAACCACAGTATAGATTTCAAACAAAAGTATTTACATACATATAAACTCTAGCAACATCTATAAGATAATCGCACCCGCAAGGAAAATACCTGAAATTTGAATTTAAATAACTTGATTGTTAGAATCAATATATAAGCTGTGCATGATTATGTTTACAATGTAATTACATGGATGAATCTAATTTTATTTTCTTACACTAACGATTTTCATAATGTGAACTGTGTCACATACAACCTTATATTAATCCCATGAATAATGTACTAAAGAAATACAATAGAAAATCTTTCGACTCTGCGACACCTATAATTGCCCCTATATGTGTCTTCCAAGGCAAGTATGAATAACATGTATGATTGATTTTTTGAACGTGGGTTTTGATTTCGAGGATACCCTATGTGGTATTAAATAATGGTCATACATATCAATGCCCTATGTACGCACATCCCCTATAGAGCTATGTCACATTGAGCAGGGATAGTTTTATGATGGATTTTTTCGTAAATTAATGGAGAAGGTTTAGATTCATGAAAAGTTTTTGATCATTATGTATAAAGGTAGTAAGCCCAACGTATTTATGAATACGTATTCATATCCCTGCGATCCCTCTGTGAAAGGTTAAATTTTATATTCATTTTCTACGCAGATGAAGTGGATAGTCTTCCTATGTGAATGATAGTTTTATCAAGTATGGTAAAATTTGAGGAGTTGGGACTGAACCCTAAATGTTATGCCCCTACGATTTAAATGCCACCAAAACATTATGTGCCATAATCATAAAACACATTAATTTGCTTCTTAAGAGATCGAAAAAATTTTTTGATGATTAGAAATGTTAATATAAAATCATTTAAAAAAGATTCTTCCACACAGAGGCTTATATATTACCAATTTTTGCTTTTCTGTCAAGTTTAAATATCGTATACATCAGGCCAAGAGTTGTAGCCAAAATTTTTTATGTTAAGAGGCCCGTTAAACATCAACAATCGTCTGCCAGCTCACTTATTATAAACGAAGTTTGCAGGATTTATCGTATTATATTGAGCTGTGTCGAAGAGAATACGTAGCAGACGAGAGGAAAATTAAGTGCCGCTCTTAACTCCTTTGTGGCTAAGTAAAAATACTTGTAAAATCAATACATTCATATGCAAAAAAAAAAAAAAAAAAAAAAAATACAAGCAAGCGCGGTAGTGTTGACCCGTATATTTATAGGTATAAATATTAATTTGTTAAGAAGGAATGATATTTACCCAATCATCAAAGAAGTTACCGACTGCTTTTATTCAACAATGTTTTGGGAAACGGTAAAGAGATCATATGTAACATAATTTGTTACTCAAACATTAATGACGCGAATTAAAAATAAAATGAATACGGTACCATACTCATTCCGTGTAAGGTGGATAAATTTGTTATTACTTTAACGGCTAAATTGCCTCAGTAAGAAGAAGTATCCCGTTACAATTACGTCTGCATCTTTGATTGTAGGACGCGGTTGTAATGATTATTATTATTTAAAAGCCCGTTCGGATATAGCAACAAGTGGCATGTTAATTTGATAAGAGTTATCGTGGCCGTTTGATATGTCAGGTTGACTGTAGAATTTCGTTTGGTTAATGTTACGTAACTTCAGAAAACCTTGTTGCTCTACCAGTAACGTTATCACCTCCCGTGTAAGCTTTTTCATACCCATCAGAGCGTACACTTCTCTCTCCCTCTGCATCTCTCTCGTCTCCTCTCTCTCTCTCTCTTCTCTCTCCTTCCTCTCTCTGCTCTCTGTGTGTGTTGTGTGTGTATTTTTAGTCTCCACAATCTACACAGAATGTTACTAAGGAGAGGAATTAAAAGAGAGAAGAGAATGAGATAATGTTTTCTCTCCTGAATGATATAAAGTAACGAGACAATTCTCGGACACGCTGTTTTTAAGGCCCGGTGCGTGAATGGAGACGGTGGGGGTTATTTTGGGTCAATACTGTATGAGTTCTCGTGCGTCGGGGTGAAGTTCAAATATATGACGATACTCCATTATTGATTTATCCGTAAAGCTCAATAATTGTCAACAAACGAGTGACAGATAGATAAATAGATAATTTCACTAATAAAGTAAGTATGAAAATTATAGTATAAATAATAAAATAAAAGAATAAGTCCTACCATTCCGGACTCTGAAGCGTGAGCATTTAGGGTGAATTGGTTACGGGATTTTTCGTAACCAAAACTGCAGGAGCGGGTGCAAGCACCACGTATTGCTATCTAGATCTGCTCCTTATAAGTTTACGCCATTATCAGCAATAATGAACTATATTAACAACTTTTTATAATTACATGTATAATAGCATCAAGTGTACCATAAAATACATCGATTGGTGAATAGTCGTAGTAGTTACTCAGCTACGTCTGACCCAAAGAGAATTTTTCCAATGAATCAAATGTCTATACAAGAAATCAAAGTACAGCTGGCTTTTCATTATTCACCATGTTCAATTACAGCGCTCCCAGTCTAGATCTTGCGGTAAGCATTAACCTATCAGTTTTCCGTAAAATGATGGAATTACCATCCCATTGACATTGTAGGCATCGAGAGATCAACAAGCAGTAATGATGCACGTTGCCGTATTTAAGCGTTAACGTTGGCAATGCTTGATCTCCACAATTACGTTAATAATTTCACCGAAGAACTTTCAAGCAAGATGGTTTGATCATATGAATCCCAAGCGAAATCTGCAATGGGCGTAAAGTGCCCTATTAATAGGCAAATTCATACAGCGCGCAACACTCCGATAGCCTATGCCAATGCATCCCCTAAAATAGCCCACAAAACAGAGTGGGACACAGCCAATATGTAGCACAGGCTCCTATCCCTGACTCAATAAATGACACTGTGTTGGACAAGCAGTTGACCCACCCATAAGAGCCACAGGTTCAAATTACTGTGGGATGAGGGTCGCCTCCAGGCTCTCAAGATGTTGACCTTTCAAATGATAGCACATGATATAGAAAGTTAGTAGTCTAATAGAAAGGCCAAGTTTCAGTGATATGGTATCATGGTAAATATAAAATTCATAATAATTGATTGAATATTAAAATGAATTTATAACGCGTATATAATTGAATGCCATAGTGTTATGCGTGTCTTAAATAGTGCATTCGGTAACCATTCCGTTGAGAACATGTAAAATGACAAATTATAGAACACAAAATTAAATTGTTGTGAGAAGAGATTATATCTCTGACCCAACGACACCACAAGACACGTATCTTTAGAACCCGATTTAGAAAATACGCAGAATTCATAATAAAATTGTTCTCCTAACTTCATACAGAAGGTAGGTAGGCTGTCTATTGAATGTGGAAGATTAAAGCAAACATTCAAATAATGTTAAAGAATCAAGCATAATCTCGATAAAAGTAACAGGATTTAGACGACATGAAAGGGGTGGGGGGAGGGGGGGATCACAAACTTGCTAAACTCAGTCAAAAGTGAGACAATCAACTAAATGCGCTGCCTCCCCCATGCCCCACCCACCCCGGCTAGGCTGCGCAACGCAATTGTGGAAAGCCTATAATTTATCACTAGCCTCGCTAGCTTGCCCGGCAGCTCAATGCTTTGATATATAAATAGTCAGTTACCTATCTGAAACCGAAGAGAAAAAGATGGGGAGAGAGAAAGTGGATGGAGGAGAAGTCCCCCAGAGAGAGTAATGAAGACATAGAGAAGAGATGTGACAAGAGAGAGAGAGAGAGAGAGAGAGCAGAGAGAGAGAGAGAGAGTAGAATGAGGACAGATAGAGAGGTGGGTATATCCGTGTCAATATTTATACTCGATTTTGATAATATAAAGTAAAAAAGATTGTTAAGAGCTGAAATCAGAGCGACCCTGTATTCTAACCGACCCAAGATTGAGTACATGTCTCTGTCAAAAATCGAGAGGTCACGAGTGCCCATCCTAATGGGAGCTGTACCCTTTTAGGATCCACCCAGCATGACTGGCCTGCATGTCGAGAGAAGCCCTGAATATTCTAGTCAGCGCTCAAGACCGATTATTCTAATTTCTCCAACCCCAACCCCACATATAATCAATACGAACTTAAAGCAGACAATTGTTCTGTCATACTATATCCCTTTGTAATTCCAAAACGACACAGATCGCGACAATAAGGCCCAACCTCTTCAAAGAGAAAAAACATCAATATAGAGGGAGCTGTGCAGGATAATCCGTTTGATTTTAACGCCTCCAAACTCAGACACAATAAGTGAGTAAATGTGAAACGATTTTATGACGATCTATTTTTTTCCAATGCTGGGCCATGTCCAATTTTCTAAACCTATGCGTCCCCAGACGCATGGCGATGTACAGGCATCTATCGGTATATTCGAGTACGGGTCTACTACCGGTCCGTCCTGCTACCGTCCGTCCCAGTAGCTGTGCTATTCTGCTTACTCTCGGTATAAAACTATCTCACAAATTCAAAAATACTGGTATCAGTATAGATACATTCGCAATAATTGTAGAATTTATATAAATAAATGTGCAATTAATTATGATTAGGTAAATATTGAATCCTCTATAAGTTATATGGAAGTTTATGTCCCTTCAAACTTAAACATTTGCAAAACTCCTTCAAATGAACATGAGCCCCTATTGAATACACCATATATTTCAAGCCAAAAATATACATCAATATATTAGCTAATGCAATTCATGGCTCTACTTTACAGAGATATTTTTAGCGCGATCTTAAAAATACCATTACTGACTCCAATCGGTCATTAATACTTTCGTGTTTAAGTTTGTTCTTTTTTATAGCTATTGTCTTAAGATACTTAAAGATTCCATATAATGCGATGTCATAACCTATGAATACTTGGACATCAATAAGACTTGTCAAGGATCGTATTAATATTATTAAGGTCACAACTGATTAATCATAATTAGCTGTTCACAACTTGACTATTATTTTCGCACTGTGGTGACTTTTTTATTAAACATACCATTGTCTATAGTATCGTTGCTGTGAGAGGCAACAGTATGTATACAATTAATCTGCTCTGTCTTTTCATTTTCGTAAGAGTAAGTATATGGAGGAATGTTTAGCCTAGGGGTATACACAAATCGCAAATCGATGCGCTATGGCACTGCGTTACACACGTCCATTTTATTGACTTGATTCGTATGGCAGGGCAGATAATTACTGTAGATTTCCTTATAACCACAGTGTTTTTGTGAGGTATATCATAGTTAACATTAAGCTCAATCGGAAGAGTTAACGAATAATATACGACTGGCACTATAAATTGAACGATGTAATTAAAGACTGTTTATCAATTTATACAACACTGGACAAAGTGAATCCCGTAACAAATCCCCGAACTGCGGCATTCATTACAATCAGCAATGAAAATTATAGCACAACAAGATTATTGGTGTTGATTGAACAAAAACGGCCAGCTAAAAATTGTTTGAAGAAGTCTTTCTTATTTCCAATAGAAATCACAGAAACGAACCAACATGTCCTCATAGTATTACTCTCGTGTCCCAGTATTTGCCCATATGACCCTTCATCCGTCGATATTTTTTATTTAGGCAGATTACAGTTGAAGAATTGAATTACTACAATTGTAGATTGCATCAGCCTGAAGGATAGGCATACTGGAGCAAATCATTCATTTTGTAATGTCAAAATTGCAGGATAAATCCGGATGTTGCTGTTGGAAGTGTATACCCTCTGAACTCTGTGTCACTGTGCTGTTGGCATGCCCATTTAGACTGGACGGGCTTTCTAAGACGTGCAGTTGTCCGAAAGTTTACGTAATGCTAGCCGCAATCCAAAATTTATTCAAAAATAAAAAATAGTTTGAAAAGGCAGTATAAGCATATTTCAAACCATGTGAAATAATCTTTGTATATATGTTATTTCTTATTTATTGAGATTAAATATGCTGGATAAACTCCATAATGAATTTGCATCTGCATATGTTTTACACCATCTGTCCACTCGGTGTGTTATTACTGTGTTAGAGATAATATATGAAAACCATGGGTTAAACATCAGTACTCATATTGATTCTAAACTTTTCATGTCGAAGATATCTTTTGCATTTAACCTTATTATTACTATATAAAATATTCATATTTATAAGAAAGCACTTTTAAAGCAAAAGGACTTCCCCTTTCCTCATGCCGCATTTTTTGTGACACAAACTCACAACACAAAATAAGCGACACGCACTGCTCTGTATGCGAATCCGAGATAATAAGTACTCAAAGCATTAGAGATTTATAAATGTATTGAACCCGCCCACATGTCGACGCCTTCGATTAACACACTTCAACGATCTACACATTTACATCTGTGATAGTTATCCGTTGTTAGCGTTGCAAATAATATTTCAGTTATGTTTAAATATGTTGAACTCAACCATTACTATTTCTTTTAGTGAATTACTTTTTTTTGGGTCGCAAATCGGCATTTAGGACATTTGCTTCGATTTGACCTATGATTGTATACTGGCTACTAGCAAGTGGGATCGACGAAATCATTTATAAGGAATCATTAGGAACACTATCTACAACTTCATAAGTGTACTATATATGACAAATTTATAAATCGTTTAATAAAAACTTGAAAGAATGACAAAAATGTGATATTGTAATTGTTATATATTATAGACTTATACAAAAATAATTGTAAGATTTATTACATTATATTGTAATTGGGATCCCGGCTTTAGTATAATATTGATAATAGTTTAACTTGAACATATGTTGGCTGAATCTTATTTTAAATTTAATAATTACTTTCATGTAAATCGGGATAGTCTATATTCTATTAAGATATAAAAGTACTCGGCTTTATAATACACAAACAAAAAACAAAATCGAATACGACAACTAGTAAACCAACGAAACGACCCCAAACGAAAAGAATACTTGAAAGCGCAATAGAAAATACAAACGGAAAATGCTATTAAGAAACTACCTAAAACGCACAATGCAACCGAAACCAAACGAAATGAAAAAACCAGTAGCAGATGGTAAGCGAACAAAATCAAAGATGTGCTAAGAAGTAGCCTTATATAAGATCAGGACTACAATTCGTTACAGCCTTATTTCTAAAAAAATGTTGAGAGAGATATTCCAACCAACAATTTGAAATGAATGATTACCATACGACGTGACTAGTGTTCCACGTTAATGTACTTTTGAATGTTTAATCCTTTCACCACAATTAAGAGCCGTCTATTTTTTAAGTACACACGAAAAAAATATGCAATCTACCTTGTTTAGAAGATTTTCAGACACTGTTTTACTAGATTTGCCCTAGTCTCCCACCGACAAACTATTTGCCGCATTTCATTTTTCATACGATCTCAGCTGGTCGGCATACATTGAATCAATATTAGCCGATGCTTATAAAAACTGGGATTGCTTAAAAAATTACAGTTTAAGGTCAATAACAAAACTTGATCACTTTTATACAATACTTTTATTAGGCCGTCGCTAGAGTATGCATCTTAGGTATGGGGTGGGTGTTCAAATCAAGATTCAGAAAAACTAGAAAAATTACAGTTAGCAGCCGCGAGGATAGTCACAGGTCTTACTTCCTTGGCATCGCGAGACTCTCTCTATTTCGAAACTGGGTGGGAATCGCTTATTGTTAGAAGAAGGACAAAATTAAAAATAATTATGTACAAAATTTATCATAATATGGTACCAGATTATCTTCAAAATATTCTTCCAAATATACAGTCACAAGAATCAAATTATGCCACCAGACAGTCGCAAAATTACAGCATTCCCAAATGTAGATTAAACATTTATAAGTCATCCTTTATCCCAGTAGCTATAGGCCAGTGGAATTCGGTACCCATAGAACTAAGACAATCAACTTCTCTGAAAACTTTCAAAAACAATTTACATTTACCAAAATCACAACCTCCTTATTTTTCGCATGGAGAGCGCTAAGTACTGGAATGTGATACATACAAGATTAAGGCATAATTGTGTACTAAATAAAGATTTATTCAGATGTAACATTATAGATAGTCCTCTGTGTTCTTGTGGTAAAACAGAGGACGCTTATCATTACTTTTTCTCCTGCACTAAGTACTCTGCTCCCAGAAATTACTTATTTAATGCTATTTTTAGGATGGATAATTTATACATAGTGGACACTCGTGTGTTACTATGGGGAGATGACTCTATTAATTCGACAATGAAAAATTGTTTTCCTAATGTACAATTGTTTTATAAAAAGATCTGGTCGTTTAAGTTTATTTTTTGTATATAGAATAGAATATGATAACTGTAATTCAAGAAGTATATTTACAGAAATGTTATAATTATGTTAAAATGACTTTGATATCATTGTAGGTTAGATTTTGTATCATCTATTGTAACTGGAGAGGGCGTTCTAAGTTTTTCAGAACTTGTGCCGATCCTTTGTTAATGATTATAACAATAAATATGTTCAAATCAAATACTCCTCCATGGCACCTGATCCTACCCTCGCTTTTGTCGGAGGTTCGTGTTGCCCTACACTCGATTTTGTATATATATATATTTCTTTTGGATTATATGGTGGCATATTTCTGCCACCACT
>CAJDSM010058094.1:284-16143 GCA_903981925.1 Ostrea lurida | reverse complement strand
TTTCTATTTCGTTTCGCACTTTACATGTACCCTTGTTGGAAATGTATTATTGGTTCATAGGTTTTGAATTAAAGTATGCTTTTTCTAGTATTATTTCCAAAATAGGAAAGACTGAACGTAGTCGTGAGCATTGTTTATTAAAAAGACTAAATATACACGATGTCTCGCTTGATTCACATAGTTTTACGTCAACAATGACATCCTCATCATTTTGGCACCTGAGTTTATTCAGTTCCATTGAAAGTTTTGAATACGTTATATGAGGAAGCCAAAGCTGGGGCATACCTAGGTTTTAAGAATGAATTCGTTAATTATGAATGTTTTCCAACACATTCTCTATAAACCAGCGCGGGTTATGGATGATAATCCTTCGGCATCATGCCCTCAGTTTCTTTAAAGTTTTGAATTTACTAACAAAAGAGTAGATGCCGTCAACATGAACAACGTTCATCGTCTTTGTATTCCAGCATATTTCAAGTTCAAGTCTACAGCCTGTATTTCCTACAAATACACTTTAAATCCAATTGTTTTTAAAAATTGAATTAAAATTTTACAGAGCATATTGTACATAATCCACCGACATGTTCTTGTTCCAGCTGGACATGTCATTACTAGCGATGTTGATGCGACCTAAAATCACTCATTTTTAGGTCACATGATTAAACTCGGGTAACCTACCGATCCACAGCAAGTTCGTGACCTTGTAATTTAACCAATGAATTGCGCTAAAAAATATAATAATAAGCTCCGCCAACTATCACAAGGCTCGGACAAACTTTCAACATATAGTTGTATAGCAAACACAGGAATGTTTCGAATGATCATGCATTAATACAGTGTACATGTCATTTTTACAATGAGGAATGATTAAATTTTTCTTCTGGAATCTGTAAATGAGACAGTGGGTATATAGACGAACTTGATGGAGCCAAATTCATACGATTTCCCTCAACCAAAGGCAAACTTTGCAGAAGTGTATTCCGTGGATTGTCTTCTGACACAAGCCTCGGAATCAGCTAAATGTCGCCATACATGTACATGAACTAAGGTAAGATGTTTTGTTGATTAATTATAGAATCCGCCTGGGATGGACTAATACAGGCTTACAAGTAGAATCCCAATCCTCGGACAATAGCATAAATGACAGGCACATAGATTTACCAATTTATTTTAAAAAACAGATACATTCGGGATAGCGAGAAATGGACAAATCGGCTGCATGATGATTTTTTGGGGGGTAACTGGGGAGTCGCCCAGTGCTCCAGTTTAACTTAGCTTGTAAGGGGTGCACGGGGGGGGGGGGGCAAGTAAACATTCAGTTCAAATCCGAACGGACGCCAGCATTCTAAGGAGGTAAGCGAGACCCGCCCTTCTCACCCTGTCTCTGCAGTGCTACCTGGTTTGAAATTTAACATTTTATACATAATCCACATTGCACCAGACTGTAGCATCCCCTCACTGAAGTGAGGTGGACGAGGTCCCAACCGGCCCCGGTGGTGGACCTCACTATAGCAGATAACTGTTTACTTGATAAATTAACTTGTTTAGACTTAGTCCTGTAAATTGCCACCTGCTTTAGGAGCAGGTGGGGGGGGGGGGGACACCCAGGTTTTGGAGCAGGAAACCTGTCATTCACATACCATTACCGACTCCCCAGTTCCCAGTGCCTCCCCCCTTTTAAATAACATGCGACAGTGGAATTATTCCTCCTTGAATCAGTCAAAGTAATTTGGATAATTATCACTTGTCCCGAATGGTTGTTGCCAGTCCACTGGTATTGCACTTCCACTACATCATGGGATCGGTTGAATAACGTCTTTGATCTGCAAATCTGTTAAAAAGAGAAAAGAAAAACAGCAAAAAGCAACCATTTTTCTTGGGGGGATGGATGGGTGGGTGCTTGAGTTTCAAAAGGCTTGTGACAGACTTGGGTTGCATTCAGGGTGTCCACGGATGACGTAGTGCACATACAATAGTAGAGGCAAGTCACGTACGTATACAGGGCGTCTTAAAATCAATGCAGATTATTTGATATAAAATCAAATATGTACGTAGAAATTTTATAATCGGGCACATTAGCATCGTTTTTCGGAAGGGGGAGGGCTAGCTGATCTACAAAATCTTGTTTCTATTCACCAGGCCTATGTTTTAAGACAAATAGCTAGACGCTGTGCTAATGTCTGCTGTCTCAGAGGATACAGACAAACGCAGACCAAGGCAACACAGGCAGCATGTATGCTGGCATCACACAAGCCACAGGCCCGTCTGTCACCACGTGTGTCCCGCTGAAGAGCAAGTCAGGCGAGAACATCACTGACAAGAAAAAGCAGATGGAGAGGTGGATAGAGCACTACCTTGAGCTCTACTCCACGCAGAACGTCGTAACTGATGCAGCGCTCGATGCCATCACTTAGCTGCCCTATTTGGATAAACTAGATGAGGAGCCAACAACAGAGGTACTCGGCAGGGCCATCGACTGTCTCGCCAATGGCAAAGTGCCGGGTGAGGATGGTATACCTCCAGAGGTGATCAAAGCAGGGAAAGAAGAACTGATTGAAGACCTGCATGAACTGCTCTGCCTGTGTTGGAGGGAGGGCTCTGTGGCGCATGATATGCGTGGTGCCAAATATTTACTCTCTATAAAAACAAAGGTGACCGTAGCGACTGTAACAGCTACTGGGGCATTTCCCAGTTGAGCATCGTGGGTAAAGTATTTGCAAGAGTCATTTTGGCCCGACTACAGATCCTGGCTGCACGAGTTTATCCAGAATATCAGTGCGGATTCAGAGCAAGGCGATCCACCACCGACATGATTTATCTGTAAAACAGTTGCAAGAGAAGTGCCAGGAGCAAAGCAAGCCACTTTTCCTTGCCTTCATAGACCTAAAGGCATTTGACCTCGTCAGCAGAAGTGGATCTTCCAACTCATGATAAAGATTAGCTGCCCCCCAAAGCTGCACTTCATCATCGTGTCCTTTCATACTGATATTCTCAGCACAGTGAGTTACAATGGCTCAACGCCAGACCCGTTCCCATCAACAGCGGGGTCAAGCAGGGCTATGTACTCGCCCCAACCCTCTTTGGGATCTTCTTCTCAATGCTCCTGGCTCATGCCTTCAAGAACAACGAGGATGATTGATTGATTATTTATTGTTTTACGTCCCACCGATGATATTTCACTTATATGGAGACGTCACCAATGCCGGTGAAGGGCTGCAAAATTTAGGCCTATGCTCGGCACTCAGGGCCTTTGAGTAGGGAGGGATCTTTATCGTGCCACACCTGCTGTGACACGGGACCTAGGTTTTTCCGGTCTCATCCGAATGACCGCCCCATTCAGTCGCCTCTTACGACACGCAAGGGGATGCTGAGGACCTATTCTAACACGGATCCCCACGGGGATCTTATTAGTTATGTGGAGGGTTTGACACTTGAGGGGATGAAACTCCACGAGCCAGTCGCTTTCCCACTGCTGCAGAGAATCCAGGTCTTGTTGGAGTTGGCATGCATCTACAGGTGATGTAACCTCCCTGTACAGTATACAGTCATCTGCAGTCTTACTGTTGAATGGGATACATACTCTGGCAGGTCGTTAATGAATAGCAGGAATAGTAATGGTCCTAGGACACTCCCCTGGGGCACTCCCGATTTTACAGGTGCTGTCCTCGAGATGCAACCATCTAGGACCACTCTCTGTTCTCTGCCATATAGAAATTCCCTGATCCAATTGTATGCATTGCCTCTGATGCTGTAGTGGTGGATCTTGTTCAGCAATCTATAATGAGGTACCTTGTCAAAAGCTTTGGAGAAATCCAATAGTATGACATCTGTCTGGCCTCTGTTGTCAATGGTCCTGGAGAGTAATGATGAGTTGGGTCTTACAGGATTTGCGTTTCCTAAATCCATGCTGGGTATCCGTTATGATATGGTGTCGATAACAATATCGCATGATGTTGCTGCAGACTATTTGCTCCATAACCTTGCACACAACAGAGGCCTGTAGTTTGCTGCACAGATTTTCATACCTTTTTTGTCGATAGGAGCTACGTCAGCCTTCTTCCAATCCAGTTGTAATGTACCTTGGCTGATGAAGGAGCGAATACTGGGGCCAGTTCTGCAGAAAAGTCCTACAATATCCGAGTGGTTATTCAGGACCTGCCGCTTAGTGGATATTGAGTCCCGCTGGTAGCTTCTGCAAGCTGTTGGTATCAATGTTGATGCTTGGCATGGAAGTACATGGTGGTGTTAAAAGCTCCATGATGATAGAAGAGTCTTCAGATGAATTAAACACTGATGAGAATTGGTCGTTTAAGATGTTGGCTTTTGTAGTTGGGTCTGAATATGTAAGGCCGTCGTTGGCTTTTAAAAGAGCAACTCCGGTGCTTTCTATATAAAATGGCGAAGTAACAAAGTATCAAACGTAATCATAGATCCAAAAAAACACATACAAAATCGAGTGCAGGCAACACGGAACCTTCGGCGGAAGGCAGGATCAGGTTGCCATGGAGGAGTAAAGGCATCCTTTGCTGACCGGTTCACACCCTCCTGTGAGCCTGAGTCGAAACAAAGTAAACGGGGTACCGTCGTCAATCTAGGTTATAAAATGACCAGTCTAACAAAGGGTGATGAAACAAATCAGTCAACCATAATGATTTTAGTGATAATTTGTTAATCGCAAACAGGGCCATTATAGCCGACGTAGAATTTGCGAATGAACTTGAACATTTTAGACGAGATTTGTTAAAACCTTACACCATCAACTATTTGGTTCGTAGTGCCTAAGCTTTATAAATCATCAATCACGCATGGTGCAGCCAACTTGCATGATACGAATCAACTGAGAACATATACACACCAGTAAGCAGGCTGATAGTTGTACTATTAAACTAACAACAATAAAGTAAGGAAAGTTGACATTGCAAAGTCAAATCATCACTGTTTACTCAATAGTATTGTCAGTCGCCATTAGTCAAATATAAGTAAAATATCCAAATATGAATCATCAATCATGTCAGATTCTGTGGTTTGTCCTTACTTTCACCACGTCAACGCAAACATACCGGGTTCGGTGCAGTTGGTACGCGGGTTCGTGTGCTTTACCATCGATTTCACGGTGCGGGTAAATACTTTCATAAGAGACATTTCTCCTAAATATTGCAAATATCAGAAAGTACATGTGTCACCATGGTTGTCGGAGAATCCATTCTTCACTCACTATATTATGGCAACGGAAATAGAAGTAAGGCATAAAGAGACGAAGCCGACGAACATTCGTGGACAAGTGAGGTGCACCATGCCTCTCCGGTCGCATATTACTATTCTGAACCACTGACCAATCTTCTCTTTCATTTATTCGAATGTTTTAACCTGTCTATACTTTTGTAGCAGGACTTTAAGTCTATGGAAATGATATCGCATCACTTTAGAAACTCTTTTCTGAGTGCTTTAATTTGTGAATTAAACAGGGTTATATTTGATGATAAATTCATGTTGGTACGCAAGGCGTTCGGTCATGTTGGTATGAGGGTTCGACGCCGTTTTACTTTTAGAGCAATAAAACCCCAATTTCTGGAAAGGTTTATGTGTTTGTTTCTTGTCATTTGCCTCATATCTTTATTTCCTTAATTCTGCCACCATCACTTAAACACTCAAGATTTTTTTTACGTCGTTAATTAATTATTATTGTTCTAAAAAGCATTCAAGTCGATCCGTGAACAGCAATCTAGTTGTTTGCCCATGTGCTTTGATCTGTGCTTGATCATAACACGTTCCGTTTATCATTCATGCAAATATTGGAGGGTTGAAAGAGGGGGAGGGAGGATGAGGTGGAAGCCTATAGTTTAAAAATAATCCTTAAAGCACTATACGTCCCTTTCATCTATAGAAAGACAGAAAAGATACAATTAATATGATTTTAATTAGGATACATGAATCCGTGCTCTAGAACTAATGCATTGAAAATAGATAGTGATTGCTTTCTTCGACAAGAGGCTCAGCCATAAAATGAGAATCACGGATCTTTCAGACATTACCTAAAAACCGGAGGCCGTATGTAGCAAACAAAAAAGAACCGTCACTGCTAAAGCCATAGATCTAAATTCGGCAATTGTGACATCCCTCCAATATAGTTTAGGAAAATTCGCAACGAAACCAAAAAACTAACAATAATCATTCAAATTAAAGAATTTCCGTCGGGATACGGGTTAGATTGGTCCTCAATACCCCCTGTTGTCGTAAAGAGCGACTTAAATGGGGACGATTCCTTCATATGGAGACCACAAAGAGGCGTAGGACTGATTTAAAAGAGGGTGGGAGGGGGGGGCTGGGCGGGCAAAACTTTTAAAAAAATCACAGAAAGTTGGGGGGGGGGGCAAACTCAAGAATTTTTGGAGAACACTGAAGGAGGGGGGGGGCAAACCATCTAAAATCACTGAAATGGGGGAAAAAATATAAAAAAAAAAAAAAAAAGTAAAACATGAAAAAAACAAATGTAGTAAGAGGGAAATTTAAGTATTCCTTTTTTAAAGCTTCCAGGTTTTGTGATCGCTAGTATTGGCTACTTGTATATGGTATACGAAAAGCATGCAAATAAGCTCATTTTGCTAGTCTGTGAAGAGAAAAAAAGTGCCTCGGTGGGAGTCTGGAGCCTAAACACTATCTGAAAATAATAGTGTTTCATTTCACTCAGACAGTGAAACACACACCCATATGTTTACTCTTACTGGAAAAAGGGGGGGACTTTAGCCGTTAACATCTGTAATGCTGCTGGAGTCAGACATTAGCATACCCCCGCTCCACTCTATATTTACTGTCCCAGTGGCCGACAGAACAAAATATTCCTGCGACCGTCTGGCGTGTCCGGCGTGATACAGAACATTACCCATCCACAAGGTGATACGTACGCATCTACAAGATACCATCTCCCGTACCTACCACTGGTCCCCCGAGAATAGCCACATGAAGCAGCAACCGATGGAATGCCAAAGCCACTGCAAGACTCTTTGCAGCTGCTTACAGTCATGCAAAGCTAATCAAGTAGGTCATTAACTCCGACGCGGGAACGTTAATAAATAGATAATATGCAAGCAATAAACATGTAATACACATTCACATTAATTTTTCTTATCTTATACGAGCGGGAACAGAAGGAAGTGATGATAACAACAACTTCTGACAAAGGTTATCCGCGATTTCTAGTTTTTCATCATATGTGACCACAAAGGCAAATTACAAACTAAACATGTTACTATAGGACAGAGCTACAACAAATAACAAAGGACTATGTATATCAAATTCTAGATGAGTATATAAACACACCAAGACTGCACCTCCGAATATTATCTGTTGTCTAACTCCTAAATCAATGACTCACTAGAAACTTCATAGATAATAGATGTGTTGTCATAAAACGTATATAAAAGCGATTAGGTATAGCACTGGCTCCTGACAATAGAGGCGAGAAATGTCATGAACAGTGGCCATTGAGGCACGCACTGGCCAATCTCTACCCCTTAGCATTTCGCTGCTGGATGCCCTAACTCAACAATCCTTGTTATTAGATATGGTCTAATTTCTGTGAATATTCAACCTCGCTTAAAAATAATTTCCCAATTAGCTCTCTAATCCGACAACGCATTCTCGCTGGTGACTATCGCCTAAAAGCACTGGTCCATGGGCCTTCCATCTGGGGCATACTCCTTTTCTCACTTTCCGACCATCTCCCTAACGCCACTGCGATACGTTTCTATGAGTGCGGCCCACTTTTTCTCTAAATAAAGGAATCCCCACGACCTATTTAGGTGGTTCAAGACAAATCCTTGGTAATTATGAATGGCTGCCACGTGGACTCTGTGCACATATAATAAGTAGATACTTAGTCCTCAATAAAAATGAGACGGAAACTTCAGAGATGTGTGAGTCTACAAAGCTGGCATCCAATTATTGACGTCATCATCATCTCATGTTCATAAAAATATAAGTATGCAATCTGTCATATTATATCTGGTCAAGTCGTTCATCCATGATATAATACATTTACTCTCTCCGAAAAGATAAAATAAGACAGTCTTGTGTATTGCGGATCGACGTCATCAACTGGATAGTCAAAAATTTAATATCAAATTAGCTAGGACTAAATGGTTAATACACTCCATAAAAAATTATATTCTCGGGCGAAGATCCCAGCACGAAAGTACTAAAAAATTAATGTGTCGCGACCACAATCTTATGGAACTCCAGCTGTCAGCGACGCCCTTTATTGTCTAGTGCGGTACACTGTACCTACCGGATTCACACTCGCATGAACATCTCATCCACTCTATAGATAACACAAGGTAACAAACAGAAAAAATAGATCAGAGACAGGATGAAGTACATATAATGGATAAGTGATGAAACCGCAATGGAGTAGAGATATAATAAAAAGAAACTTGTAATACTCGTCACTCACCTAACAATGATTTAAATCAATGGACACGCTGATGTGGCAGGATCTTAAGGTTTATCACCAGTCATGAACCACATAATGTGTACACAGGTGTGGGTGATACGCTAATTGTCAATAGGCGCATCACGACAGTTTCTATACGGCGGCGCAAGTAGTCGTGGATTCTCGCGCTCAAGGAACGAACAATTAAATAAGTTTGGTTAAAGTAGAGGTGAGTTTTCAATTGATTAGTAAATAAAACAAAATTAGAACACTCGCACTGCTTAGCGCTTCGTCGATTATGTATACATCAGACTTGGTGCGCAATACCATGTGCCCGTGAGAGTGATGAAGTCTGCTCAAATGTAGATTGATCACACCAACTATTGCAATACATGGCGATTTACCGTGACGCACAGAACAGACAAACACGAGCACGCACACCAAAATTCACCAAATTGACAAGCCAGATTACTACGCTTATTGGTGAGTCATACTAGAAGTATAGTGAGGTGTATTTACATTTCTGATAATAAAAGCGAAAGAGATTTGTTCTGCAAGAATATTAATTTACTATCCTGCGTTGTAGAGAACACGAGGTAAAGCTGTAGAGACCCTGCGACTTGTCTGATCACCGCGACAGGAAACAACAATAACTGAAAATATGATAAATGTGTACATCCCGTGTGTAAGTACTCCTGTAAAGGATAAGAAAGAATGTGTGAAGGCACGCGATTAAGCGAACGGAGTGACCAAAGAGAACCAATGGATCTAATCAGTCACAGGAGTCAGCAGAAGGTGGTGCGTGAAAAGGGTGTAGAGTGCGGAAAGAAAGAACGCACGCACGGAATTTATCACTTGAAGTATAAATGGGATCAATTGTCCCAGATTATTTGGATACACAATTACAAAAGAGTAGAATAAACTAATAGTGCTTACTCAGTGATAGTGTTATTTTCGGCCGCATAACAGCTGAAGAAGGAATATATAATAATCAGGAGATAAAGATTTCGCAGGGTGACAAAAAGGTATCGGCAATAATGTTACTTGTGACGGGCTTGTGTTCACTCACCACCAATTATGCCCCCACGGTGTTAAAATGAAGTGCCTCTACACCACCCCAGTTAATTTAAATTGAACATGTAAATGGTGTTAACATATTGTCAGGCGATGAAAAGGCTACATTGATTGATCACAACGTTAACGCAATCGCAGACTCAGAAATTCAGGGCCCGCGATCTTACAACCAGTATAAGAATGGCTCATATAGACACAACATCCACTGTTGCCAATCTAGACTATTTAGATGATATAACATGAATCTACAGACAATATGTAATAAGCATAAGTACAATAAAGTCTATTACGATATGGTAAGTGTGAAGGTGATGATGCAGGCGATAGCACTATATATGCAGTGTAACTTTACAACAGAAATATAATGGTCGTGCAAGGTTATCTACCTTTGTGCAGGTCCAAAATGGTGCAAAATGATAATACGACGCAATCGTTAGCTCCTCAAGGTAATAGGGGAGTTCGTATATCATCTAGCCTAGTGATGTCCTCGGGTCGCTATAAAGTGGGGTGAGCTGTCAGTGACGAGCCCGATAAGTCGTACAACCGTGTTCGAAACCCCCTACAAGAGCCAGACTCATTAAAGCAACCAGTACACACCGATAAAGTACACTAAACATTGGACCTCTCTCTGCCAAATCAAAAAATAAACCTGTATTATTGTTGCAAGACAAATGTGAAGGGCAGCACTCAGAAAGAGTTAAGTAGATCAGATATCTATTTCCATACTTAAGAGTAATGTCCCAATTGTCCTCGGAACCTCTCCATAAAGATAGCAGTGTAACGTCAAAAGAGTATACTCTAATACAATATCTCTACGGATGAATGCAGAAAGAGATTTGTGTAGGGAATGACATGGCGACCGCCAGGGACATTGAGACGATTTGGGTCCACTCATACTGGGTCGCAGCCGATCATGTGATTTCATGAGTTCACACACGAACTGGCCTACCTAGCGGTCTACTTCTACCGACGAAAAAGACTGGATCTCCAGACGCTCACCAATTATAGACTCAGTAGAATACATAGATCAAGTAGAGTGGAAGAACACTGAAGATAATCTTATCCCGCACCACAGTCCGAGTGTTAGAAGACACATGATACTTTCTATGACATATGTTGCAAAATACTCTATAGAGAGGAAGAAAAAGATACATAACGAGAAGATGAGATTACACGGCGCACCGGTGAAAGTCAATATGGTTAGATAAGACGACCAGAACCCCGGTTTTGGTATGATTATGCAGAAAGGAAAGCCATTGGGAAACAGTGTGTAAGTGATGATTAATACGAGAGCCTATTGACATCGTGACAGGCCAGTGATATGCCAAGGATGAGGACGCATACAGGCAGTGTAGTAACGAGATAAAGAGTGTATCTGGTGCATATGGAGGTTAGATGTGATAAGACAATCGATCATGGACAAACAAACTAGTAGACCGGCAAGCTATACGCAGTATTAAAGTGAAGGGATGAAAAGGACACAGGGCAAAGTTTTTTGTTTATTTATCCTAAGAAGTGAATGACGATTAAGACGTGTGCGTCTGAACAAATTTCTGCTTCTTGTACTGAAAATATAAAAAATAAGTTCTTTCCAATAAGGGGGCACATGGTTAGTGCACACATTAGTAAAGTAACACCAACAGGTATATGTGGGAAAGCTATGTGTACTCCCAAAAGAACTATACCTATGCTCAAAAATATGTATCGTTGAGTAAGAAGACACACACAAGCACCTAGACTCATTAAATAATCGTCTCACTTCCATGAATAAACATATGTGGAAGGACAACTCATAAGAAGTTAGATGTAAGTTCTTGTACAAAAATATGTAGTCTATAGTTCGAAAATGAAACTCAGTAAATACACTATCAGCACATATCTTCAGATGAGGGGTGCACGTATTTGTATCAAAGAGAGTACAGAATATATCAAGAATATATCATGAATAAAAAGATACACTATATTTAATTGTATGTGAGGATTGGTTGTAAATAAAGTGTAGCTGTGTTGTGGAAAATCATATAGATTAGTTTGATCGTGCAGTACAATTGTTGAAGTATAGAAAATTCTCGTGAACTTAGAAGAGCGTATTCTAATACACGAGTCCATACTGTCCGCAGTTTAATATGATTCATCATACTGATAATAGACTCATCTATCTTCAATGAAGGACAATATAGTAGTGGAGAGACAGTATCTCTGAAGTACTTCATATCATATAAAGCAGTCTGGTCAATTGTGATATATTGTATCAAGTGAAAAGAGATGACATTAGCCTATAATTAGAATAGCGGTTACTGGATACCTCTCATGTCGATAGCCTAGAATACACGAATCTTGCTCCTTCGTCACGGTCTTTCCTATATGGCCAATTTGCCGGGAAGCTCCAGTAAAGAGGAAATAATCGGTAATCTCAGAATTGGATCCTGATACCTAGGCGGTGACCACTAAGTGTCTGAACGGCCAACCGCTATTTTCCACAAACAGGAAAGCGGTGACGCATTTAATCACCAGCTCTATCAATCTTATGAGATACAGAATATCACCTGGAGAGTAGTTCTAAAAGACAGTAGGTAATACTCCCGCATGTTTGAAGATGTACAAACCGCTATAGATTCGAGATATGAAAGACCAAGAATATGTACTAGTAGACTTACCTGTACACAACATCAATGGAGACAGATTGTTGTATGTTACTCTGACTTAATATCAGCTGAGAGACATCAAGTATACGCTAAATCACATATGTTCATGATGAGTCATAAGATAATAAACTCGAATAAACGCGACTTCGTGGGCTTGCTTTTAAGACAAGAATACGTGCGTCAATAAGGTTAAACGTCAAATTTTACCACACCCGCTAAAAATAGGTACCGTAAATACAGAGTGGATTTTAATAAGTTTCGGAAAAAATAACTCAGTTGATCCTCATTACATGACAAACGTTCGATACTAGATTCCGTTGCTGCCACTCGAGGATTGTCCAAACGGATCTGGGCGCGTCTCACTATCTCTCGCCACATAATATGCCATGGAGTAAGTCATCAAATTACTGCTCGCTCTCTATTTAACAGTGATGACGCGTAACAGCTCTCCGAACGGAACTTTCAGGCATCCATCTCCTTGACATATTGAGAGAATCTTAAGACTCCCTCCACTTTGGGACTATTTCATAATCATGGCCCAGTTAATAACGAGTCGAACGCACGCGGTCGCCGGATCCATCATGACAATGAGGAAGAGGAACATGTACCTTTGGGGTCCGCCCACAGAAGGACATGTACACTTTGGAGGATTTCGTAACTGTAATAAAACTCCAGAATTTTGGGGGGTTGACTGAATTTCCGGTGATATGATGTTAGAAAGGTAGTTGTCGTAGGCCTTTTTGCAGGCTCTTTGAGTTGCCTTCTTCAGGTGTTGATAATGTTGATGATCCACTGTTGGCTTTATCTCTCTTGCTTTCTTAAAACTTCTCTCCTTCTGACGGCTCAGTCGCCTTACTTCCTGGTTAATCTAAGGTTGATTGAAACGAGCAGTGGTCATCTTAGATGGTACACATTTATTGAGGTTTAGTGATAAACTGCTGGTAATATCCCTCCACATCTCCTCTATACTCAAAGTGATGTTGAATTTGGTGGTAAAGAAATGTGCAAAGGTGTTGAGATTTTTTTCTTACCTGTATCCGCACGTTTCCACAGATGTATCTTCCTCCGTACTGGTTTGCATACATGCCCGCATGTTGGGATATACGTGATGGGACTATCTCTATCAGGTACCAGAAGTATAAAGTACGGGTTTGAGACGCATGAGTATCTGTGAATGTACTTATCGGGGTCTCGCGGAAACGAGAACACATAGTGTGGTCAAGTTAAATACAACAAAGAAAGACATTTTATTGTTTATATTTTTATGCATTTTAAGAATACTGACTTGATTTAAAATACTGGAATATCGATATATCGTTAAACCATTTATTTCTTTTAAAAACGGAACAGTCCATGCACCTTTTGACCTTGACGATGCTCCAAACTGGATCGAACTAGTATGCAACAAATTCAATTTCCCAGATATTTCAAAATAAATATAGATCCATTCAGTGTATATGTTTAAGTATAGATTACTTGGAAATGTGCATGATATCGAATAATATCATATTGTCAACAATAAATGTAAGAATAACTGGCGTTCAATTCATTCCGGCTGTGTTTCGTTTGCTTGTCAGTACTCAATACTGAATTGTGTTCATTGCATGATGAGTACCGTGCATCATAAGTGACACCAATCAATATTCCTGTGGGTGATTTAATTCTGAAATACTTACCTTCAAGGTCGAAAAAAAAATTCCTGTACTTGTATATCAATGTAGATCAAGATCATTGATCATTTGTATAAGTTGATAGTTATAGATAAGACGGAGGGATTCGGTACTACATTCATTATGTGTTGGATTGGACTTGTATTATTATTAGCAGGTATGTTAAGTTTAGATGTTCTGACAGATTTTTGCATTATATGTGAAAATATATTGTTAATGAAATGATTTGGAAAAAAATTGCTGTAAGGTTGGATTTTTATAAATGTGTAACGGTATGATAAAACCTTTTGAGTAGCACCCCCCCACATGGATGTGGCGCACATGATAACAGTAATCTCCGAATTCAAATATTTGTGAGTATCCTTGATTATGTTCAGACATTCAATAAAAACAAAAGGTAAAGTTTGTAGTAAATTTTATTAAAGAAGAAGTAAAGAAATGGTTTAAGAGTAGTCGATAACAATAAGTCACGGATTTCCAACGAATTCCATCAATAATCAAAGTAAATAATTCTAAGGTACGTTTCACGCTGAAAATAGCCTAATATAAATACCTTAAAAATGCTAAGGATAAGGAATTTCCAATTTCTACCTTGAACCAAATGAACTCTTGACTCTGCCGGGGTTGTAGTTACATTTTAGCAAGAAAACTACCCTTACGTTAGTTTCAAATATCAACTGCTGAAAATCCTATTCTAACTAAGGAAGTAAAGGAACACGAAGTTCTTGAAGGGCACGCGACCATTAGGTCCTTTCACCCAGCGAGTTGAAGCTCTGCTGAATCGGCCCTTTATATGAGCGGTTGGTGAACAATGGATACTAAAAATAAACGCTCTGTCCGAACTCTTTTTGGCCAAAACAAGACTAGCAAAAATGCTGATGTGTGATAAATTGCTAAATGCAATGAAACGGTAAACATGCATAGATTTCAAAATCCGTACTTTATGCGATCTCGAATAGGTCTATACACCTGCAATAACTGCTAATTGCAAGGTTAATCAAAATTAAAATTGTTACACATGTATGCTATATCTTGAGCGAGAAGGAAAACCTTATACGTGCTACCAAGTACTACCTACATGTAGTCTGTGTTGTACCTAAACATCACTATAAGATAAGACAGTCCACAAATAGATTCAAAGTATATAATCTATAGTACAGCTACATCGTAAGACATTTAGTACATATACATTCAATAGTACAGACGAGTGCTAAACCAGGTGACAAAGGTGTACCGGCGTCTAAGGCTCACGACTTATTTTACACACTAGCTTAGTGTTTTACTCATTACAAGTCCAAAGTTCCCATGTGTTACTAGTATACCATGAAATCCCCTTGCGTTATACCATGAAATCATTTCCCTGCGTTATTTGGCTCCAGTCTTTGGCACTCCATTTTTCAGCTATATATATTTTTTTCATTTACATGTTTCGGATTTCCAACATTTCGGTATGCGCATAATTTGTCGAAATGCGCACCTGGTGCATCAAAATTGGTACCGTGTAATATTAACGTTATACCATGAAATCATTACATTCCTCCATGGCAACCTGATCCCGTCTTCGCTTTTGTCGGTCGACTTTGTATAAATACCGTACAAGTGGAATGTTTTCCGAGGGTATTCCGGTAAATCACAGGTATTTCGGTAATTTTAGTTACCCAGAAAAGACACTTCCTTCAAACTTTGTAGAAAACCTGATGTGTCAGTGCGACACGAATTCCCCCGCTTACAGTAAAGTCTAAGAAAATTCGTAAGGTTAAATAAAAAGCAGTATTTTTTCAAATCCAAGGGTCAACTCAATACCTATATATACGAAATTAGTTCAATATCTTGAAATGCATTCAGTGACACGTCAAAGATACTGAAATTACAGGCAATTGGCATACAAAAAGACATTGCTTCAAAGTTAAAGGGGCACAACTCCATTAAAAATCACTGAGCCGAAACGAATCTTACAAAAAGGAGTTCAATATATCTGATAGCGTGTAGGAAAAAAGTCCGGAAAACTGGTCATAACAGTAAGACACTGTTTAAAATACATA
>CAJDSM010058090.1:4086-16438 GCA_903981925.1 Ostrea lurida | reverse complement strand
CTTATAGTGTGTGTTGTGTGAGGTGTAAATGTTTTAAGTACTAAATATATTGAATATTGTGCGGTATGCACTTATTCATTACAATTAATTCACCAGAACTTAAATTTTAGATGGCAGACCGCTGGTTACGTAGCTTTTCTTGCTAATTCGATCAGCGAGGGTCCTTCGCTTTTTGGCCAATCAAGAACTCCAACGAAACATTTCTGGACGCATGTGTTGTGAAGGAAAGTCTCTATATTCATAGCATCGCACAAGTCTCTCGAGTTGAGTTCGAGGTTTACGAGGAATCGTGTCCGAAATATTCCTCTTTCAATCACGAAGACACTGGTATTTACATCGGGAAGTCCTCGTCCATCTATATACCAAGTGTGCTGGGAGAGCCCCTCTCAGCCTGTCCCTACGCAACATGTAGAATGACAAAACATTCAGTGCAATTCAAAATAACAAGGAAGCCATTGCCGATATCCTGATTGGTGAGAGAAGTACGCCCCCTATATCCAAGGGGACAACCTGTATCAGCCTCATTTAGAGAAGACTGGAAACGTACACAAATACAACACGAAGGGTTCTTGACTCGGGACATCGACGCCTACCTAACACGGAACTGGCAGAGTTACGTTTAGTTTTGTATGGGAGGTTTCGTTCTATTTGATTGATGTATTTAAGCACCCAGACAAACAAAATCAGCACCGAAATCACGGGAAAGTGCTTGAAGTGTTTGAGGCAGGCATTTTAGGCGGGAGTCCTCTTGGAGATGAACTGGATGTCTTATTTATGAAGTCTAATGAAACAGAACGGAAGATTTCAGTTCGAAATCAAACATGAGCAGACGATGTGGTCTGTCCATGCCAAAATGAAATTTTCATGAAATATAGCAGAATATATTTTGTATTGTATGTTAAACAATCATAAGATCCCTCCAGTGCTTCCTAGAGTAAATCCCGGGGGGTCTCTTCCTATTATCTTGGTTACACAGACGTTGCGCTGGTATGGGTCACCTTTTTGCCAAGTTCAATATATCATTGGATGCAATTTCATCAAATTGCTAATCATGGGTAGACAATTCGACCTGTCATTACATTCAATGAGTGGTCAGTTGTATCCGCTGGATATTGCATCCTCGTAATAAAATTTGTAACATGAATATTATAACAATTTTCCCACGATTATAACTACAACACCGGGTGTGTGCACTTACTTGCTTGGGCACGATCCAACTATACATAAACAGGTCCACAATTTTAGGTATAAATACTATGATTGATCAGACATCTACAAAGGAAATATATGAATTGGGTAGGGTTTTTTTATAATATTAATATATGAATGGGGTGGGTTTTGGAAAATTCTCAGCGGACGTCTGTAGCCAAGGAAGTGTGGGCTTGAGGCCCCCCCGGATGCGAGTAAGTTTTTAATCCAAGTATCGGCCAGATTTATACATAACAAAATTTGTGTCCAAACATAAAAAGTTAGCTGTAAATCAAGAAGATGGTTTGCAGTGGGCTTTAAATTTCAAAATCTTTTCGGAATTAAGATGAAATTTTTGAAATTGCGAGAATTCATTTAAATAGTGTTTCAATTCATCTTGTTTTTTGAATGAGCAAAAACTAATTTATATAATTAGGTAAAAAAGCCTACACCCTTACTTGGGGATAGTGGCACTCAGTTGAGTGCGAGCAGAAACAAATTTTGAATCTGAGTCGTAAGATTTTTTGTGAAAAGGGCCATGGTTTGACTACCCCTGTGCGTATATTCATGACTAGAACTTTATGAATGTTCATAATAGTTCATGAATTATCATAAAAGATTCCTTGAATTTCATAAAAAGTGGTTCATGAATAAATTAATTAACCATATTCATTAACTCATACTAATATTAGTTCATAAATATTGAAGAAGTTTATGAACTTTATATTAAAGTGAAATTCTCTGAATAAGTGCAACACTTTAATTCGATGAATCATTTATGACTCGTGAACATTTCATCGATTCTTCATAAGTTTTGATTCATTTTTTTCTTTCATAAAAAGAGTTATTGTTCTTGTGGAATGTTATGCCAATTTACATAAATATATAGCTTGCATTGTCGATAATAAACATCATTTTTATTTTTGATGTAATTGAATCTAAAAAAATTAATGGGGAAAAGAAACCACAATTCTTTACTAGAAAAAGGATTTTTTAACGATGCAACAATTGCCACAAAAATCCAGTCCCACTTATATGCGGGGGTCAATTGTAAAATTGCTTCGAAATTTACCCGAAAGAGGGTTCCCGACTTATTACGCGGGTCGACCTATATGCGAGTGTATTTACGGGTACTTCTGAGTAGATATTAAGAAACATGGGCTTGGCGTTTCTTATAGATGCTTATTTCTGTAGTTTGGTTTTAAGACCCATTTCTTCCAACAATCCGTGGTATCCTATGGACACTAATGTGCCCCTTATTTTGGCAGACTTATTTTTATATCATTATGAAGCAGATTGTACAAAAACTTTACGGGATAGAAAAAAAAACAAAAACTTGTTCGTGCCCGTCATCTTACATAAAGGTATATAGATGATGTGCTAATCAATTAACAATCATAATTTTCACAATTATGTCCATTTGATATATCCCGACAATCGATATAAAGCCGACACCACAGAATCTGACAATTCTGCTTCATTATTTGGATATTATGACTTAAACAGTGACTCTAATTATTATTATATTTACTTATTATTATTATGCACATTTATATAGCGCCCTATGAAATTAATTAGAATTACTCTACAGGCGCTTTACATAAAGTCCATAAATTATTATTTAAGAATATATGTTAAAAACACAACGATCATGACAGATGACAGTTAACCACAAGCAATTTTTGTTTTTTTTTTTGTAGTCAATCACATTATGATAATAAAATGTTAGTTTTAAGAATTATATAAAGAGTCAAATTCAGCACGTTTTTCACTAGGTTAAAAGCACTTTTAAAAAAGTAGGTCTTGTAATTCTTTTTAAAAACACAAATTATTGTTTCAAACCGAAGGTGTTTGGAAGATGTTCCACAGCGACTGCTGATGAGGCATCAAAGCGCCTGTCACAGTACGTTTTTTGTCCGCACAATTCGGACTTAACAAAACCGAATTTTCTGATCGCCAGTGACCTTGTTGGATTGGCTAGATATTGACCAAGTCCTGGATACACTGGAGATAGGTCCACGCAGGCTTTGAAAGTATTTGTACTAGATTTTGTACTGAATTCGGAAAGTAAACAAGGTTAGCCAGACTGACAACTAAACATTATATGATTCAGCGTGATGACGTTTTAACTCGTTTCAATCGTCAACTTTCCCTTTCTATGTATAAGTACACTCATCACCTGCTTTATGGTGTGGTATTCTTCCAGATTGATTTTGATACGCGAAGAGCATGTCATGCGTATGAGGACTTTTTAAATCGAGGCCAACTACTAACTAAAAATTGATGTTGCAGGTATAACGAAATCTCGTTTAAAGTCATTCATTTCTCGTAAATTCTACGGTCGCTATAATGCCCTGTTTGCGATTTACAAAATTATCACTAAGTCATGATGTTGACTGATTTGTTTCATACTGCTTTGTTAGACTGTTCATTTCGTACTGGATTTGAAACGGGTAATCCCGTTCACCTTGTTTTGACTAAGGGCTCACGGGGGTAACATGTGATTTTCCGTGTCACGGTCAGCAGAGGATGCTTACTCCTCCAAGATCTTGGCTCCAGTCGCTTATTTGTCACTTCCACCCTGGAGTTCATCAGTGGGAAGCGCGGTCGTTGGTGATCCGGGCCCCGACCGATCCGGCATGGTGGTTGTGTTGGCTGTATCCATAATGTCTTTTCTATGGGCTTAGGATATTACTTTGCGGCGCCAATCTCTTCTCCAAGTCTCCTTACTGGTGGTTAAAATGCACCAACCCATGCAGCCACTCACACACGTTTCGCTCGCTAGCAGAAACGGTTTCCAGGGTGTGTCTGGGAGAAGGTCCCGGAGCCAGCCGCGAGAGTTCAGTGACTGACGGGGTCCAGTGTTCTTTGTCCGTCCTGAAGAGGACGCTGCTGACAAATATGCAAAGGTACTTCCCCTGTCTGTGCACCCCATACATCCCATGAACGGTATTTTGTGCATTAAGAAAATAGATGGAGAAAAAACCATTCAAAATTTGTGTGATCAATGTCATTGTCAACTTGCATTTAATGCAAAATGCTGAAGTACCAGTGGGAAAGTAACCATACCCTTGAACTGAAAAAGTTATAAAACGCCACTCCTTGAACCACTGTAAATTGAGCAATGTGAAAGTGTTCACCATTGAGTCAAATGCTGTCTGATGTGTTTCAGAGTCATTGTAAAGCCGTTTTTCACACACTGATTTGACTACGGATAGTTCCGACTACCTGATCAAGACGATGGGATCACGGCGGGTATGGCCGACCAACAGGGGATGCTTACTCCTCCTAGGCACTTGATCCCAGCTCTGCTGTGTCCAGGAGTCCGTGTTTGCCCAACTCTTGTTTTTGTATTCTATTTGGGATTTGCAAGATTGATCACTGTTCGTTATCTTTGCCTTTGCATTGAATGATATTTAAGTATCGTACAAAGTTTCAAGTTTATTCGTCGTCGTGATCGGTTTCTTTGCTGGTAAAGAGGCATTGTTCACTCTAAGTAATGCACCCCGTCCAGATAGCTGGCTAGCTGAGCCAGAAAATTTGAAAATTTACATACCCTCTTAGATCTACTAACTTCAAGGAAAATTATTGGATCACTTTGTCCCGCCAATATGCACATATAATAGTGGCAATGAAGCATTTTACAATTTTTCTATATTTTCCAATAAGTTATATATATAACAGGAAAAGCGTTCACAAGCTAAGATACAACCTCCACCCCATTTATATCCACTACCTTTAAAGTACAATTATTTGATCCTCCTGTCTCGGCAATATGTACTTCCACAAATGGCAATGAAGCATTGCACAAAGTTTCAAGTGTATCCAACTGATGTGTCAATTAAACTGAGTTAAACGCAGAGTGTGATGGAGGTGCGGAAGACAGACGTGACAATAAATACCATAAAAATTAAAGTAAAGACAACAATTAGTAATCAGCAAAAAGGTGTTCATGTTATTGAAGAGTGACATTTTGTATTTTGCAGCTTAAAACTCCAGAACAACTTGCATAACGAGCAGTGCTTCACGTGACGCCAGTTTGTATGTTTTTCAATACTATTGTATATATTTGAATATTTACATTCAGTGTATTTCTCAAAATTGAAATGCACTGGAAATGAAGAGCATTCAAATTTCTATAGAACACTCTAAACCGAATCGCGGCCTATGAATACACAACTGGAACTTTATGTGCATCTGTACTTGTAATCTGTCATATATATAAATGTAGTAAATAGAAAATAATGAAGTTAAAAACAACTCATGGATGAAACCTTCCGAGCCTAACTTTCAATTGTAAAGTTCGGAAGATAAGTATCCAAACTGCATTATATATTTACATAGTAAGTTTCAATCGGCCGCATTATTTCGGCTCTTTCCATTTTTTCTTGCGCACACGCAGTTTTTATGAAAGACCCAAAATTCTTGAATAAAAATTAAATAAAATCTAACATTTATTACAACTATATAAATTGAGGAAATGTAAATAGTAAGCATTGAATTCTTATTTTTGGATGCACGTCGGTGGTATAACAGCACCTGGCCGCTGCCAACCAAATTTTACTCCATCTCAATTGTTAATGGCGACGGCGGCAGGCCGTGCCTGTTTAATACCATCGACGAACATGCCCAAAGTAATAGAGAATTCAATGCTTAAATAATTTACTCGCAAGTGTTAATATTTTTCACATCACTTTTCAATCATTTGGATTATAAATGAAGAACCAAACCTCAATACGAAAATAGTTTGCTATTATGTAAAGGCAAAGAATATACAGTAAGTAGACGACAGCAATATAAAGAACCAAAAAATTCGTAAACAATCTTTGGAACACTGCTCAATACATGCTTTTGTATTTCACACTGATAAGGTTTTTATATCTGTCTGATTTACAAAGGGTGCTCTGTAATGAGGAACCTTTAAACTAATCGTCAATTCATTGGTGATCGATGACACCATACACTGCACAGACAGCGATGTGGTTTGAAGGACAATGTAGACCAACTGCCAGTAGCTACACGAGATCATTTTCTGTAAGTATTTATTTCATCAAAAATGTTACAGGTTAGAATTAGGGATGTCAACGAATATTCGACTACAAATTAGCCGAATAGTCAGTAAAAAGAATAGCATATTGATAATTTACCTATCTCGGTGTCATGTCATACATGTATGTGAAATTGTTAGAAAAAAATATTATTTTCCGACAATTCAGACTCATCAGAGCAATTTCGTTTCGTCTACGGATTTACTTGAATTAGAACGACATAATCGACCTGCAGAAACAGCGGAAATATTCTTTATTTGATAAAAACTCCGTATAAAGTGTTAAAGCGAAAAGTTATGTTCTTTCTAATTGTATAAACTCTTGTATGTGTTCCAATGCATAGGTGGGGGTGTTCAAAATGCCATAATTTACATTATCTTTGAAATAGCGTGATTTTCTGCTGTTTTAGGAATTATCTGCACAGTACTAGGCCTTATGGATGTTTTCATTGGGGTCTACCTACCAAGACTTCCACAGTTAACTGAACACTAATAGGCGGTAATTAACACCTCCGTGATCCTGCTCATATTGTTATACACACTCAAGATGTTTATCCCATACGGTGCCTTTTATAAATACGTGACGAAATGCTAGATTTAATATGGGTTTCTTTTGTGCATCTAAGAGGTGTTAAATACACATAAATATACATGAGAAAATTATACTGCATTATTTAATATAATCAAGTATTTGTATACATTGTACAAAGCAACTTCACGTAACAATGGCTAAAAAACATTCGAATAATCGAATATTCTTCGACTATTAAAGCAATCGAATAGTCGACCAAGAAATTTACTCATTTTGACATCTCTAGTTAAAATATATCTGAACTTCTTTTTCCAGATTAGTGTAATTTTTTTTTTCGGAGTCCAATAGATACAAATCAGGCCTTGAGGCTAAAACTTTTTGAGCTCTGAAATCTCAAGTAGCAAAAAACGTTTTACATAACATTTTAATTCCTTTGCCAAAGATTATTCGAAAACGTAAAGGTGTTATCACCTAGTTTTTCTTATAAAACTTTTTCATAATGTTTTAAAATTATTTTGCCATCGTTTTAAGGTGGAATGCTACACCAGAAAAATTTGATGTGGATATGATAAAAAATAATTTGAAAATAAAAAAATTAAATTCACTCTATTTCGTTACAAAATGCTGTTTTAGCAATAATTAATTTGAAAAAAGAATTTAAGACCCCTGCTGGAATCGAACCCGCGATCTAGAGTTCAGTGGTAACGTGTTACATGTAACCTACGGAGCTACTCGGCTTGGCATTTGAATTTGAAAGGAATTAAAAAATATATAGTCAAGGCGATTTGTGCAGATTTTTGGCAGAATTGCTCAAAACGTGGTAAAAACTATCATACTCTCTTATTTCCCTCTCTCCTCTCTTGTATTGAAATTCAGTGTCTAAATACATGTAGACAATCAAAACGTTGGTTGGTTAGTTGTATTTTGTTTTACGTTCCGCTCAAGAAAATCATATGGAGACGTCTATCAATACGTGATATTGTGTATGTGTATCATGTAATATATATCAATATAGACTGTATGTATAGCTTCAAGTGATTTCTTTTGTTGACATAGTCATGTTAAATTAGGTATCCAGTCAATTCGAACGACGGTTCCTTTTCATGATCAATCAAACAATAACGTCTGTGTGATCTAGTATCAGACAAAAAATTCCAGTGAAATATTTAAAATAAATCCACATACGTATTTAAGATAGCACTTTATTAGAATGTAGAAAGGAGCTGTATTGTCTCTTTAATTCTTACGTCAGAAGGTGAAAGCTACAAATACTTCAACTACATTACACATCAATGCACCTGTAGAAATATGTTCTAAAACATTTTCATTTTGATTTAGATTGTTAAAATTCTGTCAGAAACATAACTATGTCTATGGTCCGTGTATCGTATCGCATCGCATCCCCCTTTTTTAATTTTTTAGACAACAATTTGAATATACAATTGTACAATACTATGATATATTTCAGACAAAGAATATACAATGGGAATTTCCAGCTCAATATCCAAGGAAAGTGATCAGTATTCTTCAATATATTGTGTACGCATTCTTTTAGATTCTTTGTTATATTTTCAATACATCGACAATATCAATAATTAATCATTATTATTAATTATTAAGCACCTTTATTATCAAATTAATCATTGAAGCTTGTACATTTATAATTATCTATATCCTCAGATTTAGAATATTTTCGATTTGCACCTACAATGTATGAATCAATATTATATCATATTGAATTTAATATAGCGAAACAGAAATAACAGAAATAAAGAGTTTGAACAAAACAAACAATTATCACGAGGCTATAATTATTGCAATAACAATCTGTGTTATTTGTACATGACTCGCTGCACGTTCATATAAAACATTATGGCAGTAGTTTGGAGCCATATTACATGTATCTCAGGATCAAGATTAAACTTTGCATCTGAATCTGGAGAAATTGAATTATATATACGATTCTAATCAAATTTTCAGGGAAATCAACGTCAAGACGATAACATAAGCTTTGGTCGCCCCGAGAGTCCTGATAGTGGGATTGGACATGAGCGTGCTTGTATGATGCTTTTGTAGTCATCTTTACTTCCATTAAAATTCAGTTGTATACCGATTAACACACACACACACACACACACACACACACACACACACACACACACACACACACACACAGAGTTAAAAACAACCACACATTTGAAAGGAAAACTACTAAATGTTTAATCAAGTATAGCAGAAAAGACCCACTGCTATCAAACTGTAAATAACAAGAGAGCAGAACAAAACATTGATATACAATTTAGGTCTTTACCAATTATGACCATATCATTGAGTCAAATGCCTGGTCTGATGTGATTCATAGCCATTGTTTAAGCCAGTTTTTCCACAATGATTTGACTTACGAAACTTTTCCGCCGTTTACCTCGAATCAAAGGACTAATAGGCTCACGGCGGGTGTGAGCCGGTCAACAGGGATGCATTACTCCTCCTAGGACTGATGCACTCTGGTGTGGTTAGGCGGTCCGTTGATTAGCCACTTTGTTTTTGCATTTATATTTGGACTTTACGAGATTGATCCACTAGATATGAATATTTCCTTTTTCCCTTTGTCTATGATCCACGTATCTCATTCCTGTTCTATATACAATATTACAATATATTTCAGACAAAGAATATAGATCAGCGTACAAGGAACGTGTTGAGTATTCTTCAAGACATCATGTATGTATTCTTTTAGATTCTTCTTTGTACGTGAATTTTATACGATTAGAATGATTAATAATACATATGTACATGTATGATTATCTAAGATTTAGAATAGTTTATATTTCCACCTACGATATATAAAGCGATAAATCATATTAAATTTAATTCAACGAAACAGATATAACAGAAATAAAAAGTTTGAACAAAACAAACAATTATCACGAGGCTATAATTCTTGCAATATCAAATTGTGTTATTTGTACATGACTCGCTGCACGTTCATATACGATCTTCTGGTATTAGGGAAATTCCACTTCTGGTGAAAGATTCGCTATCTTAGATGACTCGGCAAAGTCTTGTCCTTGACAGCAATTCGTTGTTAATCTCAGTATCAAGATGATGCAAATTAATATGGAGAAATTCAATTATATGTAAAACTCTAATAAAATTTTCAGGGAAATCAACGTCAAGGCAAAGATAGGACACAGATTACCCATGTTGAAACCAAAGGCCCTGAGAGTACCGACAGTGGAATCGGACATATATGTACGCCTATTAGTATGCTGCTATTGTAGTGCATGCAGTCAATTTTACTTCAGTAGTATGACGATTAACACACACACACGCACCCACCCACCCGTCACCACCCACACACACAGCACACCCACCTCAGGCGCGGCGGCGCGCGCGCACACAACACACAACACACAGCACACACACACTACACGCACGCACGGTCTACGCCGCACGCACGCACGCACGCACGCACCCCCCTCCCACAACGTTATAGCTGTATTTTGTTGATCTACGAATACCCAGAAGTATACTTGGTATACTTACTATACTTGTATGGTTAACCAGCTAAACTCTTCGAGAAATACTCCAACGATCAATTAATGACACTTCTATCCTATATTGATAGTTTTTCATTAAAGGACACTAATACTTTCTTTGACTACATCAAAATGAGATCATGAATTGACAATGATCACGAACACTGATCAATCTCGAAATCACAAACGGAATACAAAAATAAGATTTTGGAAAATACATACCCCCTCCCCTCTTCGTTAAATATAATTCACTAAATAAATGTTAAAATGTAGAACCTTTATCAAAAATTTCTGGACCCGCCCCTGCAATTTGCTGGCTTCGCGCATGGTTAAAAAGTATAAAATGCGAAACCTATCTGGGTAACTCACAAATCGTATTAAGGATATTTTGGATTTATTAATTAAACTTAGCTAATTAAAATAAATTGCTATATCCAAAATCATAACACATTGCATGCACCAAACATCTATCATTACATAATATTCCTGACGATTATCGGCTCAACAGCAAGTCGGCTAGAAAATTTCACTCCGTTAATTTATAATAATAGTATAGAAGATGATAGCGCACTGGAATCAACCTTAAAGACTATAAAATTCCGCCTTTGATTTCATGTTTACTAAATCAGCACCATTGAACGGGGAAAATAATTTTACGGAAAGTATTCGACGTTTATTGGGAGTATACGCTGTTCATATTCAATGATTATGGATGTTGTCCATCTCAGGCTCGTTCAACCAATGTGCGTAACCGGTCGGTAGAGGATGCTTACTACTCCATGTCACCTGATCTTGCCTTCGCTTTTGTTGGAGGTCCGTATTGCCCTATAGGATCAGGTGTCATGGAGGAGTAAGCATTCTCTACTAACCAGTCACACCCGCCGTGAGCCTGTAGTCGAAACAAAGTAAACAGGGTTACCCGTCGTCAAATCTAGTATGAAAATAACAGTCTAACAAAGGGCATGAAACAAATCAGTCAACATATCTGTCTCAATATTTTGCTACATTTCTGCAGCTACACATAGTGTTAAACGTAGTCATAATCCAAAAATTATATACAACTTCGAGTGTAGGGCATTACGGACCTCCGACAAAAGCGAAGGCAGGATCAGGTGTCATGGAGGAGTAAGCATCCTCTGCTGACCGGTCACACCCACCGTGAGCCCATAGTCGAAATAAAGTAAACGGGATTACCCGTAGTCAAATCTAGTAGGAAAATGAAGGTCTAACAGGTATGCATCCACACTTTTTATTTATATTTTTATTTGATATGATACGACATTTCGCAAATTGTATGGTCGTCATCAAGATTTAATGCACTAGCATGGCCTGCCATTAAGTACATATAAAATGGTATCAAAGTACATGTTTTATGGCAATTATTAAGCCGTTCTTTATACAGTAATGAGACTACGGGTTATTCCGTTTACCTGATCTAGACAGTGTACAAATGGCGGGCGGATGTGACCGGTCTACAGGGGATGCTTACTCCTCCTAACCACCGATCTCATTTCTAGTGTTGTTTTCCCAACTCTTGCGTTTGTACTCTGTTTGGGACTTAAGAGATTGATCACTGTTCGTTATCTGCCAAAGTACTTTTAAATTCCCCCATCTGCAAAGGATGCATCTGCAATTAATCAATTGTGTCCCCCTTTTTTCCAGATTTGCAATCACAGCATGGAAAATGCACTCTCCAATCCTTCACTACCACAAATAATGACGACAAACTAAAAAGTATACTACAGAAGCACAGAATTGTGATCCTTACTGGTTGTCCTGGAGATGGGAAATCATATGCTGCTTTTCGTTTGATCAAATCTATGCAAGAAAATAATGGATGGAACACCGATGATAATGAATTCATAAGGAAACCTTTATATGTTTATCAAATGCATGATGTGCTGAATGTCGGAGAAGTTGGTAATCGTGTAATTATGGTTGACAGAATATTTGACCACATTAAATTCGACGTATCCTTTCAAGAGTCGATCTATGCACTGCAGAGTCTTTTGGACGATGGTTTGTGGATTCATGGCAAAATGTTAC
>CAJDSM010058089.1:60-26494 GCA_903981925.1 Ostrea lurida | reverse complement strand
TGTTCGTTATCTTTGCCTTTACATTTAGGTGTATCTTGATTTATTTGGACAAGGGGTGGTGACGAGTGCGAAGCACGAATCTCCGCCCTTTGTCCAAAGAAAGCAAGATACACCGAAATAAATATTCAATAACTTACTTGTATCATGGCAAATTAGAAAGATGATATATGTCATTTGACCTGTGGTTCCTGCGTGATTTTTGAATACCCAAATGAAAATTCAAGTTTTAGTCAGATGATCGCTCGGGTATCTACCACGTCCCGTCAAGCATGTTTATCTCGCACTACCCACCCTTGGAAATGTCGGTGAGAGTGGATGTCGGAACGTTTACTTAGGGCACCTAAAATATATGGTGATATCCATGAGGATTTTCTTTTATCGCAAGCATGATGCGATGAAATTGACGAATGACATACATATTTTGTGAAATTAATCAGGGAGACGATAGAGTGGATATCAACATAACCACAGGAAAACGGTTCGTGAATTTTTCATGATAGTGGCATCTTATATTTCTAGTATATGATTGATTGTTTAATGTATTACATCGTTTTGGTTATATTTCAGTCATTATACGGCAGTGACTGGACACAAGATATGAATGTTCTTTTTCCATTTTTGTTGAAGAAGCAATTGTCTTTAATGTTAAATAGTCTAGTGAGGAATGGTCGTGAAAAGTGTTGAAGAGTCATACATTTTGATGTTGTTGTAATGAGAAACAATTGAATTAGGATTGCAAATTTACTAGTCCTATAAAAAATGTTCAGAATCCAAGATGATTTACACTACATGTGGCATGAAAAATTTGTATTGCATGGACACTGCAATGTAAGCTATTGAAAATTTGTCATTGATGTTTGATCAAATCACCCCGCTCTTTGTTGGGGTGGATGACTAGGCATTATAGTACCACAACGTGCTGTCGTTACATTTTTTTTCTCTTTATTTAATTGATAGATTGTATGTTGTTTTACGTCCTTCTTTAGAATATCTCGCTCATATGGAGACAACACTATTGCCGGTGAAGGACTAAAAATCTAGGCCTGTGCTCGGCGCTCAGGCTCTTGACAGAGAATATCGGCATCAGTGCGGATTTAGAGCCCCCCCCCCCCCTTTGGTGACCAAACTGATTATTAGATATATAGCGTGACTTTAAAAGCACTAAAACTCAGAGCTTCCGGGGGCTTCGCCCCTGGGCCCTCACTTTGACTTCATCCCAGACCTTACGCTTATTGGCTCCTTTTTCAACGAACCCCCCTCCCCCTTTCGCACAATCCTGGATCCGCCACTGGTTATCGTGTTACACTTGCTGTAACTCGGGACCTCCGGTTTTTGCGGTCTCATCCGATGGACTACCCCACTTAGTCGCCTCTTACGACAAGCGAGGGGTACCGAAGACCTATTCTAACCCGGGTTCCCATGAGGGGTTCTCATTATTTTTCTCGCTTCTAAAGTGTAGACTAAGGACTCATTGTTATGATTATCTGTAATAGCAGATATTCTAATGAAAAATATTCAGCAAGAATGATTCCGCATATATACTAGAAATTGAAAGGCCTGATTGTTAGAATAACCAAATCATAACACCAAGATCAACAATATTTTTCAAAGCGAATTTATTCTTCAAATATCACAAACACAAAGCATAAAAAGGAAGGATTCAAACTTTTTTTCACAAAAAATAAATAAAAATCAATGTCATGTACATGATATGATGGAGAATGTTAAATGATATTTGTCTAGGTATGGCGTCATGTTATGTCATTATCCGTGTCTTTGTCATATGATATATCCTGTCCGCCATTTGCCTTAGCATAGCTTTTTGTAAGAGGGATACTTTGAAGTCCATTTTCGGCAATATCAGAGTCAGATCTCTGGAAAGACCGTCCAAGCTTGCATTCAAATCTAAATTCTTTGCAAATTTCCGATCGCCATGAAGTCTGAAAAAATAAGATTAATATTGTCAAAGAAATACCATCACCATCAGCTCTACATCTGTACATGCCTTCAAAGTCATAAAGTGTAAACATCTATGGATATTGTTATCGAGGAAGTTAATTTTAGCGCAAGGGGTTAAAACCTCGTGTGTTTTGACACTAGTAAGGGATTCGTTAACATACATTTTCGTTGATTTATGGCCCATGGGGTTTGCGTTAGAACAGGTCCCCTGCATCCCCTTGCATGTCGTAAGAGGCGGATGAATGGGGCGGTCCTTCGGATGATACCGGAAAAACCGAGGCCCCTGTCACAGCAGGTGTAGCACGATAAAGATCCCTCCCTGCTCAAATTCCCCGAGTGCCGAGAATAGGCCTAATTTTTGCAGCTCTTCACCGGCAATGATGACGTCTCCATATGTATGCAATAGTGGGAATTGGATTTTTTTGTGTGTGTTTTTATTTGCCCACGAAATTAAATCCCCAACAAAAATTCATGATTGTACAGTATGTACAATAATAAGCACTCAATTTCCTTTGTCTGCGTATTGTTTTACGTTTTCGCCATGTTTTGACGTCGCCTGCTTAAGGTGAAGTGGAACCAATATTGACCTAGGTACGGCGCCTACAATATCACGAGACCTCCACCTTAAGGTCATACCCGAAAGACTAGAATTAAATCATTATACGGTACCAATTTTTATGCACCAGATGCGCATTTCGACAAATTATGTCTCTTCAGTGATGCTCAAGCGAATGTGTGGAAATCCGAAACATGAAAGTAAAACTTTATAAAAGTGATCAATGTAGTGCCAAAAGATTGGGGCCAAATACTTCAAGGATCAGGAGCTATGCCTGAGGGAGATAATCCTTAATTTTAATATGAATTCTAATTTTACCACTGCAATAAATTACATATCCGTATTTCAAGCTATAACATAGTACATAGCAACTGGGCTGTAGAGACCCTCGGGGACTAACAGTCCACCAGCAGAGGTTCTGACCCAGGGGTCATAATAGAAATTCATATACGGTACCAATTTTTATGCACCAGATGCGCATTTCGACAAATGATGTGCATTTAGCTTCGCATTTTAAACTTAACTTGGCAAAGAAACAGCCACTAGGTTATCTATTTCAGACGCCTTAGCCTTGATGCTGCACCAGGATTAAATCAGGGCCTAATGGCTAGGAAACTATTTGCCAGCCTACCATGATCGGTTATCATGTGTGTTAACTGCGCGCGCTTTTTTTTTTTTTGAAGTGTGCATCTACTATCTAAACGGATGAATGGCTTGACAGTGACCCCCATGTATATATCATGCTTGCTGGTAAGTGGAGGATGTGAATGGTTTATAGAAATTGTAACCCATTCCGCTTTGGTAAGAAAATGCTATTTTGGGGGCTTACATCCCCTTTTGAATGAAAAAGGTGCTACATATGTATCATGTCACTGTGGGAAACAAAATCGCAATAAATTGAAAATTACATTGTATGTCCGTGCATTTTGCCGCGCTACCCACAGGAATTCTCCAAGGGCCACCAGCAACCCACAGAATGCACCAATCATTAAAACAAGAAAAATTCCGCCAACGTTCTGCATAGTTAGTGGATTTGTAGCCTGTTTTGCCCCGCCAGAGCAATCTACATCTTTCTTTTGCTTCCACCACTTGTCATAATAGCTTTGGATTATCTGCTCTTCCTGGAGTTTCAATATTTCTATCGATAAGAGGTCTGTTAACTCCGAATCTAAAATAAAAAGTGAAATATCAAAATAAAGTCTCTGAAAAGCCATATTCATCATACGTGAAAAAAGGGGGCGTGGAATGCTGCTTTTCTGAAAAAAGAATAGATTCCGCAAATAAATCGCCAAATTAGTAACCACATTTTTTCAGTACTTTTACGAGAACATCTAAAAGTATAATGATTTCGTAAATTTTTGCTCCACCTCTGAATTTTCTTAAAAGACATCGATCAATTAACATAAGTATTAATCATAATATCATTTAAAATAGCATTTCGTTGCATGTAGCTGATTCTAAATTAAAAGTTGTCGCAGATACAAAGAATTTGTCCGGGACCCGGGGGGGGGGGGCACTTACTATACACCGATAGATAGGGACGTGCCGCTGGAATAGGTAGCCTTTTTCCACTACAGAATATATGACAAGGTATAGAAATCAGCATGAAATATATGATAAGGTTAATGTTTACTCAATTAATTATATGAATGGCCTTCTAATTTGATCCAGCTTTGGCAGTTCTTGTTTGTCATATGGGAAAAGGTCACCATTTGAGCAGAAAATTATATGAAAAGGGATAAAATTCTCAAATCTAAAATATATGAAAAGGGTGGGGGGTCTGCAATGTCAGCGGCACGTCCCTACCCATAAAATTATGAAGTGCCCCCCCCCCCCGGGGGTTCTGGAAAGTAAAAAAAACTTAAAGATAGGTAGCAGGTGTTAAGACTTAGCATGCAGCAATCCTGGAGAAGTGCATATTCTCGCTGTGATAAAAAAAAGTGCCATACGTCAGCAATATTATTTCGAGTGCTTTGAAAAATAAATATTCTCTTTTGGGACCACTACATAAACAAGAGGTCCATTGGCACCAGGGTTCTTTTTTCAGAATATAGTTGTCCTATAATAAATATAAATTATAAGAAATATAAATTGGCGAAGTAAACAATGTGTTAAATGCAAATATGTGTTACCATACATTATGGCTTTCCCTGAACCCCACGGAGTCATGCATTGACCATCTGGAGTCCACAAACATACGGATGCTACAAATTTAATAAGATTTGTCCCTCTACTCATGTGCCATGAACATTTTATCCCCCACTGTTCTACATGTACAAAGTGTAACCCTAGTCTAAAATAAAACAAATCAAACTTGAAAAGAAATTGCATATCAATGTAAATCAGGGTGACCAAAATTTATCACATATTTTTAATCTACTCTTGAACATATTAATTTTTTCATCTAAATTTTCTACATAACTGGATTCTTATTGTAGCCTCATCCTAGTCAAAGTAGCCAATGGTGCGTGCATAATCAAAGGTGATGGTCAACAAGGGATGCTTACTTGCTTACTCATCCTAAGCATCTGGTGTATCCAGGCGTCCGTGTTTGCCCAGGTCTTATTCTATATTCTGTTTGGGACTTGCGAGATTGATCACTGTTCGTTATCATCACCTTTTCGTGATTTTGTATTTTTTTCGCATATTAAAGATGACTAGTGGTTCCCCAGGAGTTCTAGATCTGTCTCTACATAATTTCACTAACATTTATCCTTACTGCGCCACACTACCCTAGAATTAAAATCCAAACAGATTTATAAAATATGACCAACCAATGGTAACAATAAGTCTTGAAAGAGAAGATCATGATAATGATTTCCGTATCTATCCATGTAAGAGCTTAATTCTACTGTAGCCCCACCCTCTAGCCTACCCGAGAATTTTCAATTTAACAATACATGATGATTTGGTCCATTACATGGTAATGATGGCGTAGCGTTTTGTGAGAGGATTTAGGTAAATACGTAACTTCCTCATCGTCACATCACAATGTTCCTATTGTGAACACACCCTACCATTCCGTCCCCCGGCCCATGATTGGAACATACTTGAATCTTATCTAAAATTCGGATATATACCACCATTTCTTAATTTTCATCCTTCAATGTAAGGCTCTCACTAGAACAATCTCGATTCCATTACCCAACGGACCTTTACGCAAATTTGGACTGAATCGCCTTGTGGTCTGGAGAGGTGCAGAGACATGGATGTTTACAGTATGAATGGGACACATTGGACAGAAAGACCGCCAAGACAAAAGCATGATTACAAAAATCACCCAAATCTTTATAACTCATGTGAGTAAAAACATCACTTAAATACAGACGCTGGTGTTAACGTATGGTACCGATTCTCATTGGCCTTCAGCTAGGGGGAACTTTTCTAATGTTATTGCAAGATTAGTGCTGGTCTCATATTGTCATTGTGCGGAATTAGAACTATCATTGAAATGAAATTGTATCCCAAACCTTTTGGAAGGCCGATCCCGTATCCTTTAGAATCAAGCCAATTGCCGACCTGCATAAGATTACAGTTTCGTTCCACGCGGTACTCAATGGATGAAGATTCGGACAAATAGGCGTAGTCTCCTTCCAAAACCATACGTTGTCCCTCCTCAATATCCGCCCATACAGGAGGATTGGCTCTCTCCATAATGTTGTACATTTCAACGTATATGGGATTGCTAGAATTCTACAAAATTAAATATTTCTGATTATAGAAAAGATATAAAATCATTCTTATTATTTAAGGTATAATCTAGAGACGAAAAAGTGCTCAGGCTAAGAGAATACATTCTCCCGGGCTGAGTATTCTCCCAGATTGAGTATAAGCTCACATTTAACTATTATTTTCCTTATATTTCAACCATTTTTGCACACCCTACGTGCTTAATTATCCATTTGCATATGCTTTTTAGAGTCTCCTTTTTATTTGTAACTAATTATTGAAATTTGATCTCCATTTTTCTGTCATTATTATATATAAAATAAACCGACCCTGAAAAAAGCCACGGTACTCCCCCCTTTAGTTGTTCCAAATTTAATTTTGGTTTGCTTGGCCAGATCCTCCGCGCTTTCTATTGGTACCACGACATTCGTTACTGTTAGGAAGGCCGCCAGATTGGCTGTGTAGGAGGAGATGAGGATGAGAGTAAAGAACCACCACACTGCCGCCAACGTCCGGGTGGACACGGCCACAGGGGCCAGTTCACAACCTGAAAATTGAAAGGGAAAAACAATTATAAAATTTCAAAGTACATGATGGGAAATTAAAGAGTGAGCTTTGTAAAACAGAGAATAGTTTTGAATTGACAGTTTGACATAAGGAATTATGGTAAAATAGAGTAACGTATTGCAACTTCAATATAATTATAATGGGTATGACACACAAACACGTCTTCAGATGCTATGAATAAACAATACAAAAGCCGTAACCAAGTCTACTAGAATGAGAGTGTGGTTCTTGCAGACGTCTATTAGCGAGACGCAACGTGAATGGGTACGCAGTGAACCATCAGCGATTGAGGTACAAGTTAAAGTCTATTATTGAACCAAAACGTTTTACCAAGAATGATGGTGTTAGACTGCATTCTTAAAACAAAACTGAACACGATTTGACTTCAGTTCGTTTCTTTCATTTGAAAAAAAAATCCTTTTTCAAAGCTTGTTTAAAACAAGCTTATTTTTCAATTGTATGACTGGCAAGAATTTTATAATATTTATTTTGTCTTTTTAATTATCGAATGAGTGAAAACTTCTTAAAGGGACTAAAACGAACAAACAAAGCGCAANGTTTTGTTTTTTTTAATTATCGAATGAGTGAAAACTTCTCAAAGGGACTAAAACGAACAAACAAAGCGCAAAACCCACCTTGCTGCATAAGTGCTGCTATCACATACCACAGGGAACTGAGGGGATCAAACTGGTTCTCCACCTCCTCTGTAGTGGGGTCGCAGGGGTGTGGGTTAATCCATTCATAGGGCGTGAATCGAGCCGTGATTAGCATCACCAAACTGACCCCGAGAAACACCGTGATGATTCCCGCCCACACCATGTTGTCAAGTGGTGCCAGGAACGACATTAGGTCAGGGGGCTCGGGTTTGGGCTTCCGAATGAGAACTGTGATCCCAAGATTCATAAAAGGCTTGGTAAAGGCAATGTATTTTGCTCTCGCGTGTGTAATGGTAAATCCAGTAATTGCCATGTCTACTTCCTGATGTAAAGAAATGAGTAAATGAACTAAATTTTGTTGATTTCATCCCTTAAAAATAAAAAGTCTATTATAGCAAAGATAGTTGTTTCAGAAATAGCTATCAGTGGTTGGGGTTTTATTTTTATTTTATCTATGCTGCTCATTTCCCACTTGGTTCGAAATCCAAAGTGATCTACACCCCCTTTGACATGCAAAATGATAACAATATGTGTATCATGTGGAGATATACAATCCACACATTTGCAGTTTATTGACAAATTACAATAACTGTAAAGTAGTTTTGTTTTGTACATTCAAAAAGAGGGAGCCAAGGGTCACTGAAACATGTGGCCAGGTCCAATTTTAAAAAATCTGCAGCTTGTTTCACTTTTCAATGATTTATTATATATATCGTACCTTTTCGACCAACTTTTTCACCATCCCGTCGCAGGATACTGTTCCATTACTCAATTGCTTACAGTTGCCGTACGTGTTGTTGGGGGATTCGACCACATCGTACTCAAAATTCAACCTTTGTTTTAAGGCGTCCATAATGTCAATACAAAACCCCTCATATTTACCATCCTTTTTTATAACATAGGGCTCGACCTGAAGAAATTGAATACACAATGTTATAGGATGAGTATGTATCAATACCAAAGAAGATATGCATGTATACAATATCGTTTTTCCTCATTTCCATCGAGTTCGAAATAACAGAATGACAGGTGTCTTACAATAGACAAATTGAACAATCAATATTGGCTGTATCTATCGGCGTTTGGAGAAAATTTAAAAGGGGCAAAGAAAATAAATTTTGTTTAATGTATTTCATAAAAATATATTGATTGAAAATTAAATGACTGCACAGGGTCGGTTACAGAATTTTTGAAAGGGAGATTCTGCCATCACTTTTGGTTTTCAAATGAGAGTTTCCACCCTCAAAATATGCTATTTTACCATTCATTTTAGTAATATTTTTTTTACGAAGGGTGGACTCTAGATCCACCATTGTTGTATTACAGCCAGTATATATTCAATGTTGAGAATACTGTGGAATTTATTGGTATTCATATTGAAAAATTGCAAGTCTTTTGAAATCAAGTGACATTTTTAATACAGATATAATAAGTGTTATTTAGCATCACCAACAATAGATATCTAATATTTGTGATTTATTGGACCTGTTAACATCATGTTAAGTTTTGTCGTAGCGAAAGATACGCCCGGAACAGAATTGAAACTGTTGAAAACGGGCGCGCGTGAATACAGATGTCATATAGCTGTTCTAACATTAGAGACAGAACTCAATACTTGTTCAAGTTCATTAAACGTTTTTTATGGCTTCCGTATAATTAAAGACACCGTTGCTCCCTCGGTCGACGCCCATGAAGAATAAAAGATTCTTGGTTTCTACAAACTGAAGGGCTTCAAAATTTAGGCCTATGCTCGGCGCCTAGGGTCTTTGCGCAGGGAGGGATGTTTATCATGCCATACCTACAGTGACACGGAACCTCTGTTCTAACGGTAAACTGGTCCCCCGTTGATTGGTGCAATACACTTGAGCAATCGACTGGTACCCCGAAAGAAGCGATAGCACAACAGGGTACCAGTTTATTCTAACGGTCTGTCCCATTTAGTCCCCTCTTGCAACAAGCAAGGGGTACTGAGGATATATTATAACTCTTATCCCCGCGGGGTGTATGTTGGTTTTACTTCGTTGCTCTGAAACACTGGTCTATCAGTAGAGCATGATATTGGCGAAATCAAGATAGAAAGAAGTTGCACATACTTCCTGAACATAGGCTTGAAATGCTGTTACTCATTAATTACTTTCCGCATATATACATTTTTGAACTGAAGCCTTTGTAAATATGATGTGCACTCTCTTTAAAAGCAGGCCGAAATCAGGCCCGTACCAAGACTTTTGAGGAGGGAGGAGCGATATTTTAAGCAAATTGATTAATACGCAATGTACAGAGTGAAATCTAACTTTACATGTGATAGTGCATTTTGTAAGGGGGTGCGAATGCACCCCCCCCCCTCCAATCCCCCTGTGTACGGTTTTTACTTGATACAACGGTCATGGATAAATAAATTCCGTATTAACTGCGTCTTCAGCAAATTTTCTTCAAATTCAAAGAGAATTTCTGTAAATTACTAATTAACAGACAACATTCAGAGTAAAACTTACTTTAATAGTACATTTTGCTTTTTGCAGGGGTGTGCAAACGCACCCCTCCCCTGGTGCGAGCCTGGAAATAATGTTATTCGACATCCCGATGACAAAGCAATGGGTTTGTTATTGCTGCAATTGATAGGCCCTGCCTAGTTTGTGCTATAATTTAATAGTCTTCACTCACTTTATACGATATAATGTAAGCAGGGAAAGTTTGCGCAATTTCATATGCCGCGAAAACGAGTTAAGATTACATTCATATGAGTAAACTGGGTTTGGTATTATTTGATGAATAATTCTAAAGAAAATATTAATTTTGATCAATATTGTGTAGCTACAAATTGGAAACTGAAAAGGCAAACGTATTGTGACGTCATATGGCGGGACTGAACGACAACTTTTCTGTACCATGTGGAAAATATTCATAAAGTCAAATAAAGCAAACATTGCGTGTTAAAAGTTAATTTATTATTTATATTTGAATGAACAAATTTATGTATTTTTTAACTCACCAAAACCACGACTACTTTATATCTGGCTGGGCCTTTCCTCCCCGTCACGTTTCTGGGAATAAGCGTCATATTAATAGGCCTTGGAGGATGCCAGTTACCCACCTGTCGTGTTAAGAAGAGAATTACTGTAAACGCCTTGACCATAAATTTAATTTGTATCACAATTATACATGTATATCAGATCTATTAGAATTTTACTAAAGGACACTATAAAGGAATACAGGTACGTGTCTCTATAGTGTGTGCTAAAGAAGCATATATATGATTCCCTATAATACAATGTACTAATCAATGGAAAATGTGAATATAACGAACAGCGATTAATACTGCAAACCCAAACAAGACCTGGGCAAACACGGACCTCCGGACACGATAGAAGCCTTGGAGGAGCAAGCATTCCCTGCCTATCGGTCACACCCACAGTGAGCTCATTGTCTTCATAAGGTATACAACGGAGCAAACCGTAGTCAAATTCAGTGTGTAAAGAACGGTCTAACAATTGATATAAAACACGCCAGACAACATTTGACCCAATGGCAGGTTGTATTGACAAACTAGATCCTTATATCGAACACAGAAAATGCGAAATGGTGGCTTTAAAAAGTGACTGTTGAAACCACTACAACAACTTGTTTGTAAGTAGCCTGCCTCGATTCAAACTATGATCATATAGTAAAAGTTCTTGAGTATCAAATAAGTTGAGAGACATAAACACCAGTAAAACCATATGCTTACTATATATGAAATGTCAACACATTAATATGAGAAGTTGTAATGGAATATGAATCATTCGTGCTTCAATTCTCATATAATTGATGGCGTTTGTGCGTTATATGTAGTTCGGAAATAATTAAGGGGGGGGGTTCGCTCTGAGGTTTAGATAAATGTAATTTTTTAGGAAGTGCTATTTTTGGATTCTCTTACATTAAGAGGAAGAATTGGAAACTTGGGTTGGAATGCATGTTATATAGCTACAGAGTATTATAACATGACCTTTTTGCACTGTAAATTTAATGAAGATTGTGTTTCGATTTAAACTTGAATGCCTGTTCCTGTAACAATATAAACAAACAAATCAATCATTTACAGTAGAATAGACACTATTAGATCATAGAAAATGACGGATTCACTAAGATATGGATGTTTTCCTTTCTTCCATTGTTTTTTTAAAAAGCATCAACTGTTATAACGGTAAACTATTGACATTAATTTTATTATTAGTGAAGAATGATCTTATAAAGATTGAACAATAATAGATTTTGATGTGTTTGATTTGATAAGCAAGAGATACATTGTTTAAGTCAATGACCGAATGTTCGTATTCTGTATATTATTTTTTATAGACTCTATTTATATAAAATATTAGTAACGCCTTTGATAATCTTTGAAGAAAAAGTCCTGTTTTTATGAAAAGTATATACAGTTGAGAAAATGTATATTCCTACCAATTATTAATACTTGAACTTCTGAGTTATCCTTGCTCTTGGAGCAAAGCCAATGAAGCACATGTGATTTTAAATACATACTACTAAACACTGTGAGTTGTATTCATCACATTCAGAATAATTTAAGGATTGAATGATGTTTGTGTTTTCTGTAACTCTTATTGATTATCATTGGAAGTACTCACTTTTGAGAGTAAGATAAAAATTCGTGAAACTAATTGCGTATGCCTTAAAGGATTTATCACGGATTCAAACTTTCTAGAATGATCTAGTCCAGAATTATATTCTAATTATTTAATCCTCAAACAACATCTACAGTTCAATTAAGGCCAATTAAAAGCAGTATTAGTTGTTAAATACTCCTAAATTTAGGGTAGACACTCATGCAGTCAATTTTGTCTTATGAATAAGATAGAGGTACGTTGTTGTTCATTATGTCGCGCATACTGTCGTACTAGATGCTATTCTTTAACAGATTGACACGTATGTAATTATACGGTGATACGTTGTAGGTTTAAGCGGTAAATAAATCAACTCTTAGAACACTGGGACGAGAAAGATTATAGTGAATCGTATGAAATACTTTATAATAACATTCGAATCTTAATGTGTTGAACCTTAGTATCAATAATAACGTGATACGAAATAGACACACAGTAGCGACGAATGCATACCTTCTACATACGCTGTATCATGTTAAATTTTTTTTTTTTTTCAGCAAAGACGAGAATTTTGTTCATGATAAGTTAAAGCAACTCGATAATTCCTCCTTTGTATCAAATTAGAAAATAGTCGAGAGTTATAAAAATAAAATAATAAAAATATAAATTATCGTTTAATTATTTGTGCGTATCAGCAGTGCGTAGTAATACGAATGTCGATGATAGTAAGTCAATATACAACCATCGTTCAATTCGTCAAAGGAGATGTTTGATGCCGTTTATTTAGAAGCCTGTCGTAAAAAAAAAAGCGTTAAATATGAAGTTAAATATCCTACTACTGCTAAGTATGCATGACAGAAGATGAAGTACAAGTCAAGTCATTTTACCTGCCAAAACACGAAATCAAGACTAGTTTTCAGGGAATGCGACAATTGGTTTAGTACCAGTTTGGTGAAATATTATGGTGTTATTCAGCAAGAGGTAATCCAAAATATTTCAACATCGGACATTTTTGTTCATCGTTTTCTGTATTTGATAAGATAAGATTGACTAATTAGATTTTGAGGTCAATGTTGTATGAACATAGAGTCACATAATATGGTTTTTTTTTTGTATTATTAGTTTTTTATTTCACTATAGATGTGTGAAAGAATAAGCATTTGCCTGTCTTGAGAGGGATATGAGAACACTATCGTTCAGTGCAAGCGCAATGCATCTATAGCCAATATCTATACGTTAACAAACAAAAACGTTGCTGATCTACGTTGTTGAATTTGAGCCACGTGCAAACCGGCCCTGTGTAATGCATATACGATGTAGTTATACGTGTAAGAATATTCCATAAAATGAATTGGCTGTTTCAAGACTACTTCTGTAATTTTAATTATTCACAATATTGTATAAGTTATAAAAGCAAGCACTAATTCTCCAGTGAAACCTATCTCAATGACCGATTTTCACCGGGGAAAACGACACTTTCAGACAAAAACGTGTTGAAAAAAATGCGTATTAAAATCATCCATGAAAACAAAGGATCGACCCAACCTGCCATGTTTAAAACCATACGGGAAAAAAAAGAGATCAATGAATACTAATAATCTCTTAGAGTGCTGAGAACTTGTTGAAAAATCTAATATATGACATTGAAGTTGTACACATTTTTGTTCCGACCTCAACTTTTAAAGTCTATATGACTTCAACCAAAAAGATGATTGGGCTGCACGAGGACCTTCACAGCTTTGCAAAAAGGTCATTTCGAGCTCCTTTGGAATGTAGAAAACTCTTCCTCGCACGTCTCTGTACACCCAAATGCCCACCCCCACATACGCCAGGAATTATCTGTTTACTTATCCTATTATCGTAATCGTGTTTGAGACGGCTACTTTAAACAGTGATAATTGATCGCTTTTCTGAAACAACAAACAATGTTCTTTAAACCATGAACGTACAGTACATGCGGCGCGGTTGCCAGACTAGACACTGTATCTAGACTTATCTTATTTTCACTTGCTATACAATATAAAGATCGAGATGCGTGTTGCACCTGTCGTCTTTGATTTGTTTAATACGGATTTACTACTATCATATAAGATAAACTCATACAAGGTATCAAGTCTTCTGTTTACGCAACACAGGAGGACTCACGAAGAACGATACTTTGTTTGGTTAGGCTAGTAGGGATTTTACACTATTCTTCTTACACACTTTAGCGATTCCAACTCAGGTATCTGTATAAAGTTCTTTATTTTCTTGGCTCATTCGTCTGGTCATTAAGAAAGATGAAGTCTATCCCAACTTATGACCGAAGTTCCTGAATTTAGGATTTATCTATCAAGAGTGATCTTATCCTTACTTTATTTTATAGAATAATAGTTTATTCGAAAGGAATCATGTTTAACAGAGTATTCTATAATATGTATTACAAAAAAGAGTGAACAAAGATGATTTTATGGATATTCACTTTCCACCTTCACTGATGTAATTATTCATGCTAACCAGACTGAGTCCTAAAAATACCTAACATAGATATGCAATAACAGTTCAAAAGAAAGCATCATATTAAGTAGTTACTATTATGAACGTACGATTTCGTTAATATTGCAAATGTTACACACTGTTTAGTTCATTTCCAATATAATAATATTTTGACATACAAAGATATCGGGACAGAATGCAAATATATAATATGAGTAGCGATTAAATAATGTTAATCACTAGACAGTTTGAAATTCTCGAGACTATTACGACAATGGATTGCGTATTCATACTGAATAAAAAATTCTGATGTTCTTCCTATCTTTTCAAGCAATTAATTTAATGAATGTCTATTTTAATTGCAAATAGGGAATTTATATAAAAGGTTATTTGAATTATACGATCATATTGACGACGTTAAATCTTAATTAATAATAATATTTTCATCATACTGTCAACTTCACATATTATTCTGCGACTAAAAATAAGAAAAACCAAGATTCGCAACTTGCGATATACTTATGACATAGGTCGATATAATCAACCAATATCCTTGACCCTAATTCGTTTGCGGATGTACAAACGAAATCACTGGAGTAGTGGTTCTTTCCTTCCATCTCTCGCAAAAGCCAATTACCAATAAATCACAATTACCGAAGTTAGATATTTGTTTGTATAGTTCCCTAATATACTTTATTTCAGACTAAGGCTCACGCGGTATACTGTTCAATGTGAGCCGTCAGCAAGAGCTGCTTGAGCTTATACTCATATGCACCTGATCCTGCATGTCACTTTGTCGGAAAGGGCTTTTGCCCTACACTCGACTTTCTTACCATGTTATATATGTTTTTTGACTATGATTATCCTTGTAACACCATTCGTTTACTTCGCCAATTTATTATTGAAGATGACATTTAAACCGAAACTAACAACTTAACTGTTATCGATTGCTTGTCTGTCGCTGTGTGTAACTTATATTATATGGTGAGCCAACTATTCCCATCATCACCTGCATATGGTGTGTATGTCTCTCAACTATATTCGATATCACAAGAGATTTCACAATTTCGTGGTCATGACCAGTTTTGAGTTATAATCGATCTAATCAGTTATATAAATGATTATTTCAGCACAATTCTATGTCATTCACATTTTACCAGTATTGTACTTCCAATTGGCTCAAATGTGTTACGTGCTCTATACTTCCAGCTATTTGTAAGCAGTGTTTTTCTTAGACGCTAGATGACTGACTAACGAATCTTCTCTGGCATACCTGAGTCAAAGACAATGGACTCAGCGGCGAGATGAACCACTCGACAGTGGTGCTTACTCCTCGTAGGGCACCTTTCCCACTCTGCTTGTCCGAGCGAGAGTAGTTGTACCAACTCTTTGTGTGATTTTATTGGGACCGAGGAGTAATTCCACTGTTTGTTAGCTTTGATCTTACATATAAACGAGTTTCGCTAGTATTCTGATAGACACTTATTGTTGTATTCTAATACTTTGTGCAACTAATTTACCTTGCTAGCGTCTCACAGCCATAGTCGTTTCTAACTATTATGCGTAAGTATCTGTACTATCGTTGAAGAGATATATTACATGTTGATATTTGCATGCAAGTATTATTTTAAAGACTTTTGTGACTTTTGGTTATGCAAACTTTGTATGTAACTGTATAATATGCAGACTATTTACGCTTTTTTTCCATTCCCCACATTTCGATCAACCAGTGTTGAGAGTATATGATAGATTGTATAATAGTGATATTCTCTATGGCCGCTTCGAACGTCATAGCGTCACGTGGCCATAGCTCAGTCCATTTAAGAGGATGGTGCTCGGAAGAATAACTAACATACCATAGTAATACAATTAAAATAAATTTATCGTGTAGTCATAATATAGTTTCAACATTAGTCAACCTTTTAGATCTGAGTTCGTATATAGAGAATTTGGATCTTTTAAAGAGAAAAAATTTGCCAATTTAAACTACGCTGTAGATGGACTGGCGCAATTTTCATCTACATTCGAATCATGCATCCAGCTACAATATTACACTCCCTATGATAAACATTAAGTATTGATAATTATATGATCTTATGCATGTAGCCAAATTCCGAAATATACATACGCTAAGTATTGAAGTGTAAAACATATCTTTCATGTGAAACATTTACTAGATATATAACCAAAAGCCTCAAACACAATCGTCATACTTCTTATCGTGGCATACGCTGAGTTTATGTTGCCTACATATCGGGTTGCTAATGACTAATAACAACTCTTAATGTGTACAAAATGATATTATTATTGGCAAAATGTGCTAGACTTCAATTATAAAGTTTCATGAGAATTCATTTTTCTTTGTCACATCTGATCAAATCTAGACTAACATGTGTGCTGGACTAGCGTCTCCTTCCTTCATCTGCTAATATTCCGTATGAACTACGTGGATACCTCGATGTGCATATATGCATCCCGAAATTACTACAGTACGTAACTTACCAAACAAACTATCTACATGTATTGTGTTATGAGAATTGCATGAATCTGATCATGTCTATCGCTCGATTTGGACGCGTGTTTTGTACTTGTCATAATCAACCTTGTATTTCACACTCATTCACATGTATTCTCATCACATATATGTCCACTCTTAATTGTTCTTTTTTTTTTGCGAGTGACTGCTTGTATAGAATTTATGATTAATTTATAGCACAAATAATTGATATGTGTGTTTATCGAATTACATTTCATGCCAATTCTAAAGTCTTACGTCTTCTGAAGACTAGCTCAATAAGAGCTTCGCATATAATTTAAGCTTAAAACACATTTCTTTTCGGGTCAGTTGACCTACCAAACGGATCTACCCGTCAAAGCCATCAATAGCTGTTGATTTATCTTATATGAACTAATACGCTACTCATTGTTACTATTATCACCAAGATTTTGAACCTACAATTCGGCTGTACTTATACATAGAGTGACCAGTACAAATACAATGAGAAAGTTAAGAACATTAAAGTATAGAAACACCACTGATCACACTACACTCCAATATAGACTTCTATCATACTAATTATATTGGTATTCTTTCTATGATTTACAGCTTAGAACGTACCTCAACACACATACAACATGTACGACTACGAAACATTAATTGACACACCACTAAAACCACCAAATCACTAAAACAGGTCAAACTATACACAAAATTCAACACATAAAGTCAAAACCGTAAAGCATAAGGTCACTTATACGCTATAAAGTCATGTAAGATACACATAAGCTAAGTCACTATCTAAGTCCTGATAAGCATAACTATTGAGATCATGGCTTGACCAAAGTTATCAGTTCAACAGAATTACGAGCTAGAGAGCAGGATTTGTCACTATGTTAGACTCATTAAAATTATAATGAATAAAGGACACGTCATATAACTTAATCTAGAATCAAACGCCGTAATTCTTATGTCACATAATAACGCACATGTACTTCAGTTACAATACTATCGTCGTGTGTAGCTAGAGTGAGTCACCGTTCAAAAGCCCGATATTTCATGTCGTGTTAATGTTATTGATGTTTTTGGAAGCTTGTCGACAAAGGATACATTTCTTACAACACACTTCTATCATTCTAAAAACGAGACACTCCGTAAGTGCTAGTCTAATATTAATATAATAATATACTGTTGAATCGTAGTTGATATATGCGTTGAAAGTCCCTGAGCCCTCTCCAAGGTATCCTCTATCACAAGCCCACGACGTTTAGACTAATAGCTGATTTCATTATTATGTTTATCGTATGTTTTGATGGATCTGTTTGTTTCACAGGGCTTACCTTTAACAACGCGCGACACTGTCGTATATAAATTCTAAGTCCTATCTGAAACATGCGTTATCTTTTACTGTTCTTATGTAGTTAGATAGTGAGTGATAGTGTTCGAGACAAAACATTGTATATTTCATATTAATGTAATAACAGAGCGATAGAATAACCGAACAGTGATCAATCTCCTAAGTACCCAAATGTACAATACAAAACAAGATTTGTGACCTGACCACATACAGAGTGTGTGAGGATGTTTATATGAGGTTTGGCCTAGGGGATGTTTAGAGCACTGTCCCTTGACTCGTCCACACCGCAATTTGTAATCATTAACATGAACAGCTGATTACTATATTTTAACTATTGTATCTTTTGGATGATTGATTTAGAACCACTCAATGTAGAGAGTATCGACATTTATCGTCGATTATCTCTAGGTTTTAAATTAATTGACCTTCGTATTATTACACATGCCAAAATAAAACAAAGTAATATCCACCAGAAATATGTTTTTGGTCGTTATAAAAGGCGAGTCTAACGGCTTGCAGTTAGATTCTCCGAGTATATAAATTTGAGTAGTAAAGTATTGGACTTTGTTCCACTTCTCGTCAACTACACTGTGAAAGTCATCAAACTCACTTTTTATATTGAGCCGAGTTACGTGCATGTATAAATATGCTATTACATGTGTACTCTAGAGTCCTATACTCATATCACTTATCCTATAACGGTACTCTTAGTGAATTTACAATATGTCGTCATTAGATATTTCATTCTTTATTATAAGATACATTAACCTTGTTTCAGCATAACATACATAATATGCTATATGCATTCTTACTATATGAGTATTGTCATGTAGTATTATATAATATTTTTTTCTGTTACTAAGGGAGTACCTTGAATGCTGAAAGTAGAACAGAAATAATAGGTCACCTAAGTATGTGTGTGTAGTGTCTATAATGACGATTAATTTATCACATTCGTTGTGAAGAACTTTTTGTCATTCCTGAATAATTCTTAGCTCTTTCTATTTATTTCCAATACTATGAATACTTAGCGTCGTGAGGCTTCATTGCACATACCTATTTAGCTATGACTTGAATAACATTCTATATTTTCTTCCCAAATATTCTTCAATTTTCAGATTAGTGAACATTTACTATGGTTATACAGCAAACATTTTTCTCATATTCGTTATTATACATTAGATTTATCATCTTCGTTTTCCTGTCATCCTTGTACTTAGAATCTTCATAGACTCTGCGGAATCTAAGTCATCTAATTGATAATGGTGAGTAGTGAGCTTTGTAGCGTTGTGGTATGCCAGTTGAAATTAATAGGTTCCAGTTTTTAGATCCATTCTATTATTTAAGATAATTGCAGTTTGTCTACTGATCCGTTAGCTGTAGCACCAATTAGTCTTTGTCATTTTAATCATATGTGCTGAATATTTGCGTATTCATAACATATCTTTTTTACCTCTAGATAGGAACCTATGAAATATACTATAGATTATATACTAACAGTGATCAACTTCGTAGACCTATAAAATGATATAACTTACAACTAGAATTTAATATATCTTTGAAGTAAAACTCACGAAGCTGATATCCTCCCTTACCCACAACATATCTCGTTACGCTCACTGAGTCACTAGCTTGAACAGAAAAATATGGACCCGGACACAAATGCATGTAAAAACTTTATATTTTCTTAGATCAAGTCTATAGATGGTTAGTTACAGAGATCGAGATTATTATATGTGTTCTTATATGATGATGCAACATCCTGTGTTCGTGTCGGAGTGCGTATTCTCAGTATGATGAGCCAAACATAATCCCCCTGTTATGTATACTAATAATATCTGATTATACTATGTTAGGAGTCATGCAAGTCAAGCGTCATGTTTAACTGGTCCAAAGGTCATATATAGTCTAATGGATGCGCTGCTATATCGCAAACTATCCTTTTACTATTAGATTATTATGCTCATTCTGCTAGATACAGTTACGGGCATATGTCAAAGAAAAAGAATTTATGGCCTTATACACATCTACAACCTATGACAGACGACCTATATTATTCACTATATATCACACTCGTTTGACTCGTGTATATGAGTGGTGTCTCGAGTGCTAAATACAGGATGATATCCGTGCAAAAGAAGCAAAAGCAGTTTCTATAGCCACCGGCACGTTGTAAGTCACTGTTAAAATATTATACTAATTTTGACACTTGTAGATGTCATAAGGTTAAAGTGTTATCGTAAAATATGTCATATATAGCTTTGACACAGTGTCTCATATTTTATACACCATGTGTCCCACTATTATTGCTCTACCTTCTACAAGAATCTAGTAGATGCCATTGATCGAGAGATCAGTGTAATTCATGTTAATAGAAACTATAAACTTAGATGCTTGTAGGCTTCAATAAGGTCCAAGTCATAGTTGAGTCATCAGTTATACCCGACACATCCCATAAGTTAACTGAGTATTTTTTAATTAACATCAAGTGTGCCAATCGTTCTATCTGTGTCGTGAATGTTGTGATCTCTGAAACTAAAAAAAATGTATGGCGCCGGACACGTAATTTGCAAGCACGAAAGACAGGACAGACCTAACAGCATAAGCAGTACTCTGACACATCATACATGGCTGTTATTGTCTAGTACTATAAATACAGTTATAATATGTGTATTGATGGCATGAAGGAATAACTTTCCATGATAAACGTTATTTGCTCCCGGACTACCATTCATTGTATCAGAAAATAGCAATTAACGTGGTTGACCATTGAGGTGTGAACAAAACTTCGTTAATAAATACATACATAGATGAAAGTCATATTTAAAACTATCTAGACGACCAATAACTCTTCAAATATATATTTTAGACACCCATGCTAACCCAAAATGAACAGTGCGGCGTATGCTACCGACATTATACCTACCTCAAAGAACAAAGTAATTAAGGCGCTCGACGAAACTACCGAGCCATAACTAGACACAACAGAGCAGGGACGAGCGAGTGATCTGCAGTTAGATACATAACTCCTCCCCTTTGTTTGCGCCAGTGTGGGGGGAATTTTGTGATTAGCAGAGAAAAAATAGTAGATATGACCAGAAACAAGAGTCGGGGATAATAATTCATGGCACGACACTTGGACACAACAAGAGTGAGTATCTAGGTGGCCTGAGTAGTGATTATATCAGCGTCCAATTGTGACGTCACACCCGCGTAGCCTTGTCTGAGAACAAGTAAAACGGTTTGATGTTTTATAATTTCTATGTTATTGTATTTTAAATCTAGCCAATGTTATCTATATATATATGCTGTATCGTGCTTTAGCTTTTACAATTGCTATAAACATGCTTTAGCGGCAATTAAAGAAGGAATGAATGTTTTTGTACTTATTATCCATAGTTTATCAATGTAAATTTCAAATTATTTCGTACGAGAATGTGCTAGTATAATCAATTTTACAATATTCTATAATAAATAACAGATGAACTTTGATAAAAAAAACCAACCCACATGGAAAGGCATATATCAATAATTCTTATATATGTCTATATTAACAATGTGTATTTATGATGATATAATATAATATTTACGCGCAACTAATAGATTACGTTAAAATCAATGTAACTCCAAATTTATCCTAATATGTATCAAACCGCCCAAATTTTTAGATAGTAGCTTAATAAATTTTCATGAGAGTAGCGTAGATCGCATGAGCAAATATAGGATATATATAGCCCAAACCATATCACGTATTCAGTCCATACGGACAGCTGGCTGGTGAGTCGCGATCGAGTGTTGTGTTGTCTTACAACATTATGCGAAGCCCGAGCTTACCAGATTAAATTTAAATCTTTGTGTGATTTCAGGGGAAACTATCAAAAATCATACACGTATAGAGTTACACATTTCGTGCAATATTCTCAGGGTTATATAACGATCTTTGCCTAATGTACAAATAACTTCGTGTGTAATATTTGTTAAATGTCACTCTGAAAGATAAAATCATAACTGATGTCTGAGACTCGCAAGTCTCGCCTAGACTGTGAAACTTGTGCCCCTCGTGAAACTATCTCACCCTCACCTCTAAAACAATATTGTCTGCTGGAATTAATACATCCGGTCAAAATGTGTTTTAAAAAGTAAAATAGATTGCAGAAACGCTGAGATTGCCTCCTAATTCGCCAAATTGTTCACGCTGGCAATATGTCCTCACACTTGCGACTATAATGATAAGGTTCTATCTAATTCCCTTATTAAACCTGACATCGGCTAGATGCAAATGATACATGAATGCACCAACAACTGCTGCCAAACGCACTGTATTACGCTTCCTCAAGTGCTTAGATAAAGATAAAGTCCCTGTTTCTTCCGGAGTGTAAATGTTTCAATAAACCAGAAACTGAAGGTCACATGTCCATTTCGAAACAAGTTACGAATTGTTAATTAGTTACGATGATTGTACTTGCAGTCCGATTAAAAGTAAGTGTATTCATTGATGAGTGACTAGATTGAAATCTACTTATGCCACGCCATACTACAACCGACAATCATAAAATTCACTATGAAAAGAATCATATCATCACTCAATTTGTCAAGATTAGCTCCAAGCCTCAAATGCATCGTTCTGCATATACAAACTACGTTGTTAATGAGTTCTTCTTTCTCCAATCCGATAAGTGAGAGTGTTGGAATTATTTCCGCGTAACCCCTGGCTTAGATTGCAAGTTGATACAGTTCACAGGAAGGAATTTTGTCCCTTGGGAAAGCCTTTGTCATCAGATTCTCGCGATGCCCCGAGTGGCCTGAAAACTGAATCTGGGAACTACGCCAGATGATTACGTTGATTGCGCTGAACCCCGATTAATTAGCCAAAGATTAAATACCCTACTTTACGCGCTTGTGTATCGCCCACATACTGAGATTGAGCAAAAGAATATTAGGTAAAAAAGAAATCATAGCAACGTCATTTGTACTTCTCGCGCGCATAATAAATTAATTGGAGCACTCCCTTGGATTATAATCTGTATATATAGCTGTCAAACTATAATAATATAAATAGTCCATTTCCCCAAGATAGAATGATTGGAATTTTTATTGACTGGTACACAGCTACAGTGCGTATATTTAAAATTATTAGTATACAGACTGATAGATAAAATTAGACTACAATCACTTATTTGATTACAATAGTGAGTGACATGCCCCGACGGTTGCCAAGGACGAGGAGTCAATGAACAGACTATAGCTTGTTTATACTCTCAGCTTGAGCTATAATGTATATTGTGTATATATATATATTATCCCTCTTAGTGGATTATTTACGAAAAACCAAAGTGCCCAGTCTAAGGCTGTATAATAAGAGTGTACAAAACCGGAGGTGATATCACGTTCATATTTCATATTTACTGTTGTATATGTTTAAAATGAAGAATGGAGAATCGATGAGTGCAAGGTGTATATAGGGTTCTTCTATTAGTGGCGGGTTGAATGGCTTAAAACGTATACCGCGCCCCCGGTGCGGATAGCACAAGTTGTATCGGAATATCCATTAATAATAGTAACCTACTAAAGTTGGCTGACGCATGATGATTAATACGAAATAATTCTATAAAAATGTAATGGGCCAATATGAACTAAAGCGCCAGAGAAGGGAAACAGAAAAAACCGGAGAATCATTCCCTCCATCACACGTTCATAAACCCATGAGTTTTATACCAACCCGATTATATCTGTTTATAATGAAAATATGTAATATTAATTTGTATCTGCAATATGATATATAACTATAGTACTATATAGTTTGATATATATGAGTATTATGTAATAGTATTATATATATATATATATGATATAATATATATATATATAGTTTTGGAATCACTATATACACTACGAGCACATCCCTCGTCATCAGCAGAATGTGCACTGGATCTGATTTTGGAACCATAACACTTAAGACATATCCGTTCTTTGAGGGCTATAATTATCTACGATTTCATTTGCCTGTTTTCTGTCTCTCAAAAATATCTCCTGTTGTCGTTTGCAAGTTATACTTCTAACACTTTTTCCAATCCAGCGCTAGCACGCAGGGGCTGTGGTGGTCCACAGCCTCTTCATACTACATACCTAGCAGCGGAATATAATCATATACTCTAACTTCTCCCAGCAGACGTCTGCATATAAGCAAAACTTCCGGCCCATTGTTTGCGCCCTCTTCCATTGCTGTCGAGAACCCCTCACGGATGAGTTTTATTTTTCTGTCCCCGAGGCTTCATGAACAGTATTCATAGTAGTAGCATTTGTCCCTCATATCCCATTTAATCTTTTTGCAGCTGACACTCGCTCCTCTGATCTCAGTTTGCCTGATGAATTCCAAGTAAACGCATCCATTAAAAATCTCGATTTCTTTCTCCCTTACTCCTCTCCCTATGATAATCCTTATGGCCTGACGTACTGCCTCAGAACCCTACTTATCGACAATAACCAACACAATCGCCCTATCGGTGGCCCCTCCATGTGTCTACCCACTGGCAAAACTCACGAGAAACTGGTTTCAATTCAAGTTCTGGGTCGAGTTACCTCTGAAACAGAGTCACTTTACTAAACATCTCTCAGTTAAACAGCTGAGTCTAGTTCGAGGAGCTTTTGAATCATTACAACAAAACCACCACGATGCCACATATCAATTTAAATAGAATCCTATATTCCCTAAAGGACTCGTTTGCTTTATGGAATAAAGATTGCCGATAGCGAACGGCAGTTTTTCCTGTATCCAGTGATAAATATATCAAAAGATGAGGCCTGACGGGGGGCGCCTGCAGCCTCTTCTTAAGTTCGTACTATAGTAGTTGAGAAACTCGTTCTTTTACGTATAAGCAACTAAGTGCTATTCTTTGAGCCAAGACGCGCCGAGCCTGATGCGAAACCGGCCTGACCGTTACTTTCCTCCCACTGCTCTTTTAAATGTGATCTCGTTTCAGCCTCACTAAAAAAGAGCACCAATACAATCCCAGTGTCAGAGGTTATCACTATTCTCTCCATTGACGCCATCCGCGCATCAGAGGGACATGTTTACACCTTTTGACGACATGAATTCCCATAATGGCACGCCGCTATTCGCCCATGCGAGTAGTTTCACAAAACCCATATTTCCAGAAGGGGGCATCGCCAAAATAGTATATTGTCATAAGCATCCTGTGAACCCCCGTGCCCGAAGTATGATTTAATGCAAAGGCGGTCAATTCTGCCCAAATGTACACACGACGATAATCAATGTAGCCCGTGATGGGTGTCCCCACTGCTGGCACCCACAGTGCGATAGTTTTTTGAGGAAGAGTCGTCTTACGTGAGTGCTTCTACGCACAAAATGTTGCCCCGATCGTGGATGCCACAATATCTGGCCACCGAGTATACGAGGCGGCCGAAATAGTCTGCCTGACGGGTGACTTGAGACTGCGGTATACGGAGTTCACTCTATCATTTTGTAAAACTTGTACGCGAGCAGTCCAGATATCCCAAACATGAGCATAAAGATAACTATTGTATTTCGATCGATTCGCCAATCCCGAAATGTGCTAAAAATATCACATAAGCAACGTGATTGCTCAATCATCACCCTATTGTTCTCATGAAGTGCGCATTTAGGTGTTCGAAAACATATTATTTCAGCACTTAATATTTGTATAAGTATGGGACTCTGTATAATTGAATTAGAGAATACTTGAAAGTAATGTCTAACACATTGCATGTGTGGGGCAGAGATATTGTCAGTACACTAATATATGAGGTTCACATACGGATGAGACGGGTTTATGGACGTCAGTACCAATCTGACTTCTGGCCCACGGAGGTGAACATCTACACTTTGATTGTCCCAATCCGCACTATTGCTCGAATTATAATATCATGGTAACATTTACGTTTTAATATTATGCTCTGAGCAGTATATGTTAATATATAAACTGTCAAGGAGCTGCAATAATTTTCCCACAACGAAGCTATATGGGCCACGCGGTAAAAATCGCTGAAGTACATCTAACCCTCACGCGTAATATAACCTACTTCTACCCACGTTATAGGCAATCTAGTGGCCAGCTTCGT
>CAJDSM010058069.1:0-13580 GCA_903981925.1 Ostrea lurida | reverse complement strand
GATCACTTATTTTAAAAGGTCCTAAGTCAGTCCATTTATTGGCGACAGAATTTCATCTCCATTATGAATTCTGTCGAAGATTATGCCAGACGATGGCGGTCAAATATGAAAAAGAAGAACTTGATACCTTATTAGAATAGGATTACAAGTTATATATAAGAAGAATATTGAAATCGCCGTATTAAGAATATTACGTACAAAAGTCCAAAACACATATAAGAAGAATATTGAAATCCCGTATTAGACATATACGTACCAAAAGTCCAAACCATCTATCTTCTTGTGTTTCGTAAACCGGAAGTGATCAATGAATTAGATAAGTTCCATGAGAAATATGTTTTGGTTCCAGCGACAAGCTTGTAACAATATGTTTTTGCTCTGTAGGGCTAATTAAATTACTACAACTGCATTTTAAACGAATTGGTATTAACTCCACATTTGGTAATCGTACTTACACTCCTACTGCTCTTTCAAAAGACGAAATTCTTCAAAATCATGCTTCAGTTTTAAAACACATTTAATAATCCCAGTCAATGGGATGGAAGAATATGAACTACCGTACCTATACCCAAACTTCATAAAAACCCTTACAAAAAAGATATATTGCTGGATGTAGTAAATGTTTCCACCAGCCCCTGCCTTTGCGTCCTCCAGAAAATTAATTGACAGCTGTCAATTAAAAGCAACTTCAGACGTATTGTGAAACTACATATGCCAGAAGTGGTGTAAATCAAATGTGGATTCTAAAAACACTCTAAAGAACTTCTAGTGAATTTGAAATCCCAGAACCTTCATATATCAAACAACATAATGTATATGACTTTTCGACACTTTACACGGCCATCCCCGCACGATAAATTAAAGACAAGGCTTTGTAACATTATAATGAACAGTTGCTTCTTTAACAAAAATGGAAAAAGGAAGTATTCTTATCTAGTGATCAGCCATTCAAAAAATTATTTTGTTAAACTCCACTCTGATCCTACACACAAGTAACTCTGAAGTTGATATTAAAGCAATGCTGGAGTTTCCTCATTGACAATATCTTTGTAGTTTTTAGCAATCTGGCCTGGAGTTATAAAACTTTTTTTCTGTATTCATACTCAAACTCGTACTGTGTGCCCAATTCATTTAATCTATGCACAGCCATGTTTTGTTATGAGTACACACTCAGATCAAACTCCAAAACTTTCTAAAAAACATTTTTGATCATGTATTCCATTTGAATATTAGAATGATTATATTAAAGTTTCATAAAGATTTAGATCACTGAGTTTGAGCTTGAGTATGAAAACAGCGCTCAAACAACTTTAAAACCTCCATGGCCAGGTCTTCCAAAAGTCTTGTTGGAATTCCCATGGGCACGAAATTTTGCCCCTTCATTAGCTAACCTATTTTTATATTCTCATGAGGCAGAATTAATTCAAACAGCTTCTACATGAAAGAGAAAATCTCTAGCGGTGGCCTTTAATTCGACATTTCGATATATTGACGACGTTTTATCCATCAATGATAATGATTTCTATTCATATGTCGATTCATATATCCCAACGAACTAGAAATGAAGGACACCACAGAGTCTCCTTGTCTGCGTCATAACTTGAATATTTATTGAACATTGACATTAACGGCAAACTAACTACTCAACTTTATGAAAATGGGGATAGATTTAACTTCGTCCTATCGTCAATTTCCCAATATTTAAGTAGCAAATTCCATCATCACACTGCATGTGGTGTGTATTGTCTCTCAACTTATTCGATACGCAAGACTTGTCTGCGTATGTATCCAGTTGTTTGAATCGAAGCAGGCTACTTACAGACAATTGTTGTTGCAGGTGTTTCAACAGTCACGTTTAAAAGCAAGTAATTTTCGTAATTTATGGTCCGTTATACATTTAGTTTACCATATTGACCTACCATTGAGTCAAATGCTGTCTGGTGTGTTTCATAAGCCATTGTTAACATCGGTTTTTCAACAACTGGATTTGACTACGGATTGTTCCGTTATACCCTGATCAAGACTATGGACTCACGCGGGTGTGACCGTCAAGCAGGTAACTTGCTTACTCCTCCTAGGCATTTCACCTAATCCACCTTCTGGTGTGTCCAGGTGGTCCGTGAGTTTAACACACGTACTATTGTTTTTGTATTCTATCGTTTAGGACGACTTACAGAGATACGATATCTCTTTCTTCGATCATATCTTTATGCCCTTACAATGCAAGCATAACATCTACCATGTAATTCTTGCATGTAAAGGCAAAAGTAACGTACGCACAAGGTAGTCGCCACTGGCTTACCTCTAATAAATTGAATTTACTCACAATTTTTAAATTAATACAGTGGAATAACTACGTGTCGTTGCATGATCCAATAAGATTGGTTAAAATGAAGCACCATCCCCTGTGTCTAATCGTCTTAATTATGCCACATTTTTATCCATGCATTTTCTATTGAGAGCGAGAGAGGAGGGGGGGGGTCCATAGGCGTAGGACTGTTTTTGAAGGAGGGGAGGTGTATCGCAAACTATAAATAATGTGACAAAGCCAAAACACCCCCCCCCCAAAAAAAACACCAACCCACCCACCTCCAAAAATACCACACACACCAAAAGGAAAAAAAAGGACACCTGTTCTGATTTGAAAGGGGGGGGGGGGGGGCAAACCTTCTAAATATTGTGACATACCAGGGACAAAAAAGCCACCATACACACTGCTCTGTTTAAAGGAGAGAGAGAGAGAAGAGAGAGAGAGAGAGAGAGATGAGAGAGAGAGAGAGGAGAGAGAGAGAGAGAGGGAGAGAGAGAGAGAGAGAGAGGAGGAGAAGAGGAGAGAGCGATGAGAGAGAGAGAGAGAGACGGAGAGCTTCTAAATGAGAGAAAGAGGCTGAGAGCCGGTTAAAACAAAAGCACTAGACGATTGTTCCTATAACTAAACTACTTAATTTATTATAGCATGTAAAATACTGACAACAAAGGGGGGACAAAAACATACGTTTACCCCTGCAATTGTCTCGGCTTCTACGCTCATGTGGGCATTATACAATAAAATGTGAAGGATATAAAGATCCGGGAAAATTTATTATCGGCAGTTTGTGACTTAATACTATAACCTGTGTTTTTTCATTTCCGGCAAATAACCCGTGTACCCAATCAAATAAATAAATCTGCATGCTATCCTATCTTTCATTTATCTCACTTCTTAATTCCAAATAATATTAGATATAGAATTGGACTAAGGAAATTGTGTTCTCGTAAAAAAAGTGTGATATGATCGCCAATTAATAAAGAATCCATAATGTGCGGAATGTATATATCATATTGACGTGGCCGACTTGCTGGAAACCTTCCCGCCAGCCCTTCGACCCAATAACGAATATTTAAACCAGTTGTTTCTGCGTTTCTTCGTCACGAGTTTGGTTTCTAAATATCTCATAAATATTCCAACATGGTAAGTATTTTGATGTTTTAATGTATGAACCGAGATATTTTTGATATGGGACTTTTAATACTTGTCAAACATGAAAGCTTGCGTTTTTTTCTGCTAATGGTTTGCGCGATTCGAACTATGATTAAAGTATGAGGCTGAAAATGAACAGCAATTCATCAATACGATGTGTCGAGTGAAATATATTTGTTAACTGGACGACTTCAATAATTCTTGTTCTCCACAGTCTTAGTACCTGCTTATAGTGAAATATGCAATCTTACTGGCGAGATTACATTTAACTCGAAATTTTTCTTCTAGTCCCAATGCCCGGTGGGGCAAATGAACTATTCTTATGATGGAAAGAGAATTCAATGCCTTATTTGAATACTTGCAATCAAATTAAAGACCTTTAAACATGAAGGATTACTTCAAAACTTAATAGATTAATTTTATTTCATTTGTTTAAATTTTCATACAAAAAAAGTCTAATAATAAGATTTTAAAAGAGGTTTAACTCACCTGGCACTGCATAGAATCACAATTCGATTACGTTATACAAACAATATACCCCAGTTAAGTGAAGGCTAAGATGTACAAAAGTTGTAAAATAGTGACCAAAATTACCTCAAGTATATGTTCATCTATGTGTCATCTACTTGCACAAAGAGTTGTAGCCTTGATACCAGGTAACTAGAATTACAGAAATAACCCCGTTGTTTTCGAAATACCCTCCAGAAAACAACTGAAGTAACCCCTCAATGTAGGTTTCAGCGGAAAATAGATGTTTTAAAAAAAAAAAAAAAAATCCAAATTTAAAGTAAAAGATGTATCGAAAGCCACTCCTCTCTCACCCAATCTGGCATGGTGTAGTTGCAGAAAGGATACCAAACCCATATGAAGGAAAAAAATCTTTGCCTGGAAAAAGCGCAAAAAATTGACTTGGACTTGTAAATCAAATCCCTACAATGTATTTAACTTTGACATTTTACTTTTTTGGGTCCTACTAAAATTGGGTGATTTCACATTTACTTTGACTTGAATATTATACAGATGTGTGAAATTGTTGATTGAAATAGGTGGATTTTCTTAGATACACATGTGTTTAAAAATTTTTGTTTGTTTATTTTTCCCCTCCCTCCCCATTTGAGGTGACCGTTAAATGTAGAATTAAACTTTAGGCAGCCTTTATTGGCATTTAAATATTTTGTGTAAAAATTGTTATAAATTTATAAAAACCAAATATTTTAATAAAATGGAATTTTTCTTGTAATATTTCACACCAGAAATGGCTTGAGACAAGAATGTAACTCTTTTTAGCATAAAAATTAAATTTTTAAATTAGAATTTTTAAGCTTTGAGAAGTAAATGTTCATCTCCTTAATTAACCCCCCCCCCCCCCCTTCTCTAATATTCAGTTGCCGAGTATAAAAATTAATTTTGATCCAAGTATTATGAGTTCAAGAGAAATCTGGCAATACATGTAGTAGGGGTATTGCTTTTTTAAAAAATTGGCCTTGCATCAAAAATTTGGATGAAATTAAAGTAGGAGATATGGATAAAATTTTTGAATTGGTTTTAGGATGCTAATTTTCATACAAAAATGAATGCATGCTAATCAAGTGTTTTTGTTGATGAAATTAATGAAAGATGGTTTGCCAATTTGCTGTGGCTGGTCCATTTCCTGTATTGCACATTTTTCATTGGGGGGGGGGGGGGGGCAATGTATGGGTGCTTCTCTATCAATTAGCCGTATGATACGTTGTAACTAATATGATTTGGTTTTTGTCCCTTGCAGGTTCTGCTTGCTGCAAGCAGTCTGCAACCAAGACAGGCCAAAGGTAATTTGAGTTTGAACTGAATATTTAACTCACATGTTGTATAAGTTCCAAGTGGAGCTTTTCTGATTGATCACCTATTGTCTGTCATTCTGTGCTTTTCATTAAACCATTGCACATTTGAACCTCTTTGACTCTTCTCAAAACCATTGGGCCATTTTACGACCAAACTTATCATAAAGCTGAAAGCTACTATTGTGTAAAGAAGATTAAACTTGTTCAAATGAGGAATCACACTTTTTGAAGCAGTGATCAATAAAAAAATCTTGTCAATAAAACGCAGCTGCACCAAGAAAGACATAACTGTCAAATATAAGCACATTTTTTTAATTTTATCCTCACTTAGTCATTAAATGCATAAACAATTCATATGGTGGTAAAACTGTGCACTGAAATCAAAGTGAAAATTGCCCTTTATTGTGTTTTAATGTTTCCATATTTCATTCATTGCACAATCATATCTCGGCATTGTTTGTTTTTGAGATGACAAGATCTCGAATTGAGGGACTACTTGCAGCCTTTCCGAAACTGAATGAGCTCAGAAAAACAACATACATTTGTGACCTGAGAGTGTTCGATATGTCTAAATCAAGCCAACTAGAGAAGCTCTATGTGCTATTAATCAACAACCAAAGCAAGAAACATTTTGGGGAAAAGATTTTTAAAAAGGAAAAACACTTTCGACTCTTTTGCAAGAGTTGTGAAGTATTGTTTTGAAAATCTTGTCATGGGAACAACAATAAATGAAATACGTGTAAATAGGCTAATATCTGTAGGAAAAAAAAAACCCATGAAACGTGAAACCTAAAATTTACATCTGACCATGTGTATGACACTAGCACCTGTATACAAAACATCAGACAAAATGATATATTGATGTTGCAAATAATTCATAGTTTTTAAATTTTTATATTTTTTTTAATGAACGATTCCAGAAGTATTGCAGAAACTTTGGGAAGCAGGGACATTGTGGATCAGGCCCTTTCCTCTGATTATTTGCTTCGATGAAATTGTTGCCCTTGGTTACAGGGAGTGTTTAATCTTTGCACAGATCAAGAACTTTTCAACAGAAATGGAGTCACATGAGAAATGTGTTCAAATCTGTCAGAGAGGGTGAGGGGGTCCACAATTCTTCTGTGTAATATTAAGGGAGCACTTTCTATTTAGGATTGATGGTTTGTATTTGCATACAGTGGATCTGTTTTTAATGACAACGCTTACTTATATGAGATCTTTCCTGCTGATTCCTCATATTGCTTTGATGAATATTAACGATTATGATATTGGTAAATTATGCCTCCCCAATGGATATGTAACTTATACAAATATTGCCATGTGTTGAGGGTAAACATTGACAAAATTTTCTCCCCCCACAGGAACATTGTCCAACCAAGGCGTAACCGTATTAAAAATACATAATCATATTTGTGTTATATACTTAACAAACAAACAGTAAACCAAACTCAAGCATGACACAAATAATTCTTAAAAGAGACACTGCCCTTGATGGACAAATTTGTGCCACTCATTTGTTTTAATGTCAGATTTTCAGTTTGGTCAATAAACAGGGTAATCATAATATAAGGGACAATTTCAGAACTTTTGCCCAGGGTGTAAGCAAATGTGTGCTTGAACTCACTGACACCCAAAGTGATACTGAATCACAAATTACAGTTCCGTTCATATTAAGAAGGTGACAGATGACATATGTGTTAGAAAATCTGTAACGGATTGATGCACACATATTTGCAAACAAATGTTAATACATTAATTCAGAATCATCATACTGTAAAACGTAACATTATTGGGGGGGGGGAGGGGGGGTGAATATGAGTGTTGGTTTTTTTGGGATTTTTTCAAAACAAAATCCCGTGAAATTCTATATTATGCAATGTTTTTACAGCATATGAGGGAATAATATTTATGTCGTATTATTGGTCAAATATCTATTTTGTGTTCAAAACTTCTTTGTTGAGGTACCATATATTTTAAAAATGCTGTGCCATACTCATGTATAAATAGGATTTTGGGGACAAAAGTTTGACCCTATCTTTGTCAAATATGCCATGCATACCAATGCCTGAAAATTCTTCACACATCTCTTTGAGTAATTTGTCAAATGATTTTCAAAACTCTACAAGTGTTGTGATTTTTTTTTATGCTGAAGCATGCACATCATTTTGTCTAAATGAATGATTACATACACTGTATGTAAAAAAACAAAAATACGGAACCCATTTTTTGATTGAAAATGACAAGACTATTTTCAAAATAGTAACAATAATTTTTTTCCAATATCATGTACATCAGCAACTTCGTTGTGTGAGGTACATTTATTACAAGGTTGGAGAGAGCAAACAGCCCTGCCAGACGCCAACTGAGGTCTTGAAGTATTCTCCGGTCCGACCGTTGAGGAGGATTGCGCCGCTGGAGGTGTTATACAGCGCTTTGACAATATTAATCTGGATCAGGCCCTCCTCTTTTCCAAAATTCCCGAGGACTTGCCAAAGGCCTAAAATGCCCCACTCTATCGAACTCCATTTTGAAATCGATGTAATTGTGTAGCAAGTCCTTCTGATGTTGCATGTGTTTCTCTATCAATAATCTGCTCCACCGTGCTCCTTCCTGCCCTGAACCCGGCTTGTTCTTCTGCTAGGTGCTCTCCAGCCTCTTTCTTCGGTCTCTTTAGTCGAAGCATGATCTAGCTGATGTGGCTGATTATAGACTTATTGTTCTATGATTCTGGCACTGGCGGAGGTTCCCTTTTTACGAGGTGACACCTCGTTATGTCAGCATCCAGCAAAAAATGTCGGACAGCCGAGTTCCAACGATTTTCATTTTTATCAATTTTTAAAAATATGCAACTCTTACAACTCAGCTCCCAGTGGAAAATGAAAAATAACAAAGTTACGCTGTGATCTGATATAGGAGTTGCCCTGTTAACTTTCAAAATGAGGTAGAAAATATCCGATTTATGATTTTTTTTTTGTTACTTTTATCCAAGAGCCTTAAAACTAGAGTTCATTTGGAAGTTCAGTGGTTTCTTCCGAAAACAAATGTTTTTTGTTTTTTTTTGTTTTTTTTTTATCAAAGTGAAAACCCTCAGTTTATCAGCATTGTTTTACGGCCCATTTTATCCAAAAATGAAAACCAGTTACATTATCTATGCAATGTAGGTATTCATCCGATAGCTAGTTTAGAGTGCGCGGAGACGCAGAGCATTATGGGTAGTATGGTTTCTGCACGTGGCGTATTATACCAAACCCCTGTATGTGTAACCCGAACACAGTTTACCCAACATTGAGCAGAGGTATAAATGTCTAGATGTTGCGTGATTGGCTAATATCAAGAATGAAATCATTTGGAATTGAAAGAAATACATTTGTGGTAACTAAGCTTTAATTCATTGTTGCATGGGATGAACATTTATTGGACAAAATCGAGAAAGGAATGAGGAAATGTCCATGATAGGGGTCTGTTTAAAATGAAGGATGTGATTCACTGCAGATCTTTGTGTGTTTTGAAAATGTGCAAATGATATGACCTGTAAACGCCATGTACGTGACCCTATATTCACTTATCTATAAGCACTGATATGAACTTTTCAAGAAATTCATAAAAAGCTACCTAATTCCATTACAACTTAGCAGAGTGAGAGGCGCAAAGGCTAGCATTGAGGTCTATGGGAAATAAATACTAATGGTGGAAGAACTGGGGGCGGATCGTTTGTCATGTTATAAAATTTTACTCCAACTAAAGATAACTTGAACCTCAGTTTATCACCATTCTTTTATGCATTACTCAATCGATTCAAAAAGGAAAATCATTTACACTAAATATGCAATGTACATGGGTATCAATGCACAAAATATACGTAAGTTTGTTTATCGTAGAGGATTCTAGAAGAATTAAACGCTGATCCCGCTCTACACGTTGTTGAATTTTAAAATTGCTTTTTATTCCATCACTAAATTGTTTAACAAAATACATATCTATGAGAGTCATTTAATGTTGTATTGACCAATTTGAAGTAGGTCACATCTGTATCTAGGTTTTTTTCCCAGTCGCATTATCCATTACGTGATATGATATTGATTTTTCAAAGAAGGGTCATATGGGGACAAAATCTTTATCGGACCTAATTAATGTATGAAACATCTCTAGGAGTAAGAAGACATAATTAAGTGATAAATTTTAGGATTTAAGACCTGAAGGGTGAGACAAAAACTGACAAAAATTGATGAGCCCCTGGGTAGTGGTTCTAACTTTAAGATGTTTGTGTTTGTTTTTCGTCCCGTCGAGAATATTTCATTCACAATTAGACGTCACCATTGCCGGTGAAGGGCTGCAAATTTAGACCCATGCTTTTAGCAGTGAGGGTTCTTTTGCGTGCCACACATGCTGCGTCACGGGACCCCCGTTTTTATGGTCATATATCCGAAAGACCCGTGATTCTCACTCCTAAATTTATACCGAGCTCTTGGCGAAGGAGCCAATCACCACCTATTTTAACGTCTTCGGTTTGATGCGGCCGTGTGAGCACGGGGCTCGAACGCACGACCTCCCGATCACGAACGCTCTACCACTGAGCCACCGCGAACGGTTGTAACTTCAAGACAGGGCCAATTTTTGTATATACATGTAGTATTTATGGGCAAAACGTTAAAATTAAATTTTCTATAATACGATTGATACTAAATCAAAATTAAAAGGACACTCTGATGGAGCAGAATTTATCAATATTGTAAATTTCACTGTCCCATAGATAGGGTAGTGGTTTTGGTACAAGAGTTAGCACCAGAATGATCATTGTGATTATTATCTGTATCATTTGAAGGAAAGTGCTGTACCAAAATTGTGAATTTCGCAACACAAGGGTTTTGACTGGAACCAGGGCAGATCCAAAATAGTCATATGATGGTGTACATGTAGAAAATGTGTAACAAATTCACTAAGTCTATTTGTATTGCTCATAAAGATGTGAATCAAAAATCATTTGGAGGGTATATTGCGCCAAGAAGTTGATGACAACCAATCGTTCATATCTTCATATATATACTAGTAGCGTGATGACTTTACAATCGTCAACTTTCCCTTTTATAAGTAATATACCACTATCACCAGCTTATGGTGTGTTATAGTTGATTGCGATACGCAAGAGCATGCTATGTGTGTGAGGACTTTTTAAAGCGAGGCAAACTACTAACAAAAAAGTTGATGTTGCTGAGTTATAACGACTCTCGTTTAAAGTCATCATTTCGCAAATTCTACGGTCGCTATAATGACCTTGTTTGCAATTACAAATTATCACTAAGTTATTTGTTGGACTGATTTTTTTCATACCCTTTGTGAGACTTGTCATTATCCTTACTTAGATCTTGCACAATCCCGTTTACTTTATTTCGACTTAGGGCAGGTGTGACCGGTCAGCAGAGGATACTTACTCCTCCATGGCACCTGATCCTGCCTTCGCTTTTGTCAGAGGTCCGTGTTGCCCTACACTCCACTCTGTATATATGTTTGGTTTTTTAGCCTGGCTTTGCCATAGGCTCTTGTCATCGTGATCGCATGATTTACAAAATAAACAAAAAACCGAACAGTATCCAAGAAGAAACCTCCACAATACAAAATAGTTTTTCTGATATTCAATAATTCAGTGAATCAATATACATGTAATTTTTCATTTTGAGAGCGAAAATAAAACAAACAACATTTTAAATAGGTTCCGATTACTTACGCATAGATCTAATCACAATATTCAGCTGCTTGAGGTTTTTTTGCACACTTGCTATGCGCATAAATATCGGTGTCAAACTACTGAAGACAAAAATCAAAGTACTGAAAGTATTGAAAAGTGCTAAACTTCGTTTTTGTCTATATTATGTAAATGTCAAGGAACAACACGATAAAAAAAAGTACATGCAATTCTATTTATGTAAGAATGTAACAGACATGGAAGGAGCAAATGCCCTGAAACTCTTCACCACGTTGAAACTATAAACTTGTATCCGTGTATTAAAAAGACATAACTGTGGGGTCGACGCATTTGTTTGTTTTATATATATGCTTAGTTGAAATATTCACATAAATAGGAAAACAAAATACTAAACTAGCTATCATCGTAAATCAGCAATATCAAAAAGCAAAGATTGGGAAACACGGACCCCTGGATATCCAGGTGGACATGAGAGCGTAAGAGAAGTAAGATCCCTGCGACTGTACATCTGCCTTGAGTTTTGTCTTCATCAGTATAATGAAGTAATCCGTAGACAAAAGCAGTGTATAAAAGAATGGCTAATAATTGCTATGAAACATGCAAGTACGCGCTCTCAAAAAACAAGCTCTTGCGTATAAATTATAAGTAAGAGACATAAACACCTATGTAGTGTATTGATGGAAGGTTGCTACATAAGAGATTGGGAAGTTAGACGATGGATAAAGCGAAGATCTGTCCCGTTTGTCAAGCAGTATGAGTTGTGTCACTTGCCCGGCAGTAGCGAAGCAGTTGATTCAAAGACAATACATTAAAAGATATTAAAATATGTTACCAAACAACTTATAACCTACATGTAGATATACCATCATGGAGTTAGTGGTCCATTTTTCTACAAACAAAATATTATAACATGAAATGAAAATGTGTCGTATAAGAAAAACTGCATATTTGCAACAGAAACACATAGCCGGTCTAAATGAAACATGTCAAACCAATTGATTGGTTAATACTATCCTATCCATATCATTCAACAGATAAATTTAAAAGCAGAGATGTAACCACCCATATTACATATGTAATAAGCTGTAATTTGGCTTACTTAAAACACATACGGACCTGGAGGATATAAACTATTTTCTGTTATCTCATAACTCAAATCGTATTTGCATGCGATCATGTTTCTAATGCATATACCATTTATTATCTTGAGTACAACTTCAGCAAATCTCAAAACATACTAAAACATCTTTGACCAGTAACCGATTGTGTAAATATTTAGAATATTATTAGCAAAGTTTCATAAAATATTAGCACTGAGTTTAGAGCTTGAGGTTATTAAAACGCGCTCAAAAAGCTTAGAAACTTTCCAGGCCTTTGATCTGCGTACAGATTTAATGAATAAGCTTACAAGTTTTAGTTCACGAAGTGTGCGCTAACTGGTGTTTTGGGAAGTTGTAATTATTCTCTAATATCGTTTACCAAATCTGTTTCAAGATAACTACCATTTGTGACATCTCAATTGTAAAAGAGATTAATGTTAAGTTCATTGATCCTCCTTTTACAATGAAATTAAACCTTTGTAAATAACAGGTATCTTTTATTGACTTTTGTTGTGTTCAAATGTAAAAGACTTTGGCTGAAAAAGTTATTCTCTGCAAAAATGACGCATAAATATGCTGCAACCGAGAGTATAATAAAAAGTAATTAAATAGATGAATAAAAAACCTCACCTAGAAAACATACCCCTCTGTATATGTATATAAAGCGGCTTCATACATCTCAGCTCCATGAAGAAAATTCTCATAGGATGTTTATGGTTATAAACAAACGTATATTTATAGTTTTATAATTAAGAATACCACATTTATTGCAACACTTCTGGAATAGCTAATGGCAAGTATCATACGAACGAATAATATCTTGTAGTATGTTGTAGAGTTTAGTCAAACAGTAAAGAAAGGAGCTTAGGAGAGTGCCTTACTGAGCCCAGCGAATGTATCTTTAGTTTGTAACGGGTTTTTAATGCGATTCTCGGAATCCAATAAAGTACTGGTAATTCAAGTTGGATCCTGATTCTTCGGATACTTGAAAGTATTAAACACAGAACGGTGATTGTGAACGAATTTCATCTTTTGTGAAATTTGTAGAGTTGTAAGTAGGATTCCCAGATGTTGAAGTAAAATCTAGTTCAATTAAAAGAACAAGTCATAATGTAAATTTTATACAAACAAAGACAATGTTGTTTCTATTCTCTTATCAGCTCGGAACTAGTAAAGAAGTTTCATCGTAGTTTATGTAAACTCATGTCACCACTTCTGGTTTCTTAAAAACAGAGGGATAAATAGGTAGCCATTTTCCCCTGTAAATGGTGATATACGGGATTATTAATACACTCCGAAGTACCTTTTTATCCATCAGCCAACAGTGTCCAAGTTCCTCTCCCTCAGATTTTGTCCCAGCGTTTAATCATTTGAAGTTTAAAATATATGGTGGAGAACTATGCTGCAATTCAAAATTAAAATGCAGTTTTGATAAGCCTGAATGAGGTTGAACAAATTATTTTTGAACTGATTTGTATATTACACAAAATAGAATACTG
>CAJDSM010058068.1:379-20587 GCA_903981925.1 Ostrea lurida | reverse complement strand
GTGTTGCCTAAGTTGGCTTTTAAGGAACGTTACTAGTGGTTTTGCTTCTACAATATTGCTTGTGAATATATACATTAATGAAGTTAAGTATATATTTAGATAATAGGTTATATGCTTTTATGTAATCTAATAGGCACAGATTGGATGAAAAATCAAGGGATTGACCTATCGAAATGGACGCTGACAAGAACCTAGTGTACAACAAATAGCCTATCTTGATCACGTAGACTTAAGATAATAGGAAGTATAAGTCTGTACCTGCATCCCATGTACTTGATCGTTTGAGCGCTATTGATTCGTTGCAGGCAATGAGATAAAACTAACAGTAAAGAAATGTTTCTGTGACTTTATGTGTCTAGAGATGAGTGATATATCCTTGCGCATTGTATTGCTTTATACTTTACATAGAACAGGGAGATTTAGATATGCATATGCAAACCTTCGATAAATAAACGCTCTTTCCTTACCGAAACGAATTGATCTCTTTTGCGATGCCCGGGCTTATATTCATTTACATTTGTATCATGATCCATCCAGTTGTAATTATGCACAAAGTTATATGAGTCGTACTCACTGTAGTCTGTTCTTTGACGCTACACTGACAACAATACTTGTACGTCAGCGCTGATTGAAGTCGAGAGGCAGGGGAGCGAGCAGAACAGGTAATTGGCTGAAAACTACCATACTGGTTATCGATTAAAGTCGGTTATATAAGCAGGAACTATAATTCAAACCATTATTGTGTGATCAATTACAAGGAAGCCCTGTACTCATAAAAACAAGTGCTTGACGTGTTCCCTGGATTCGGAACATTATTCTTAATACCACCAACTGATTATTCTTACCTCATGAGCCCAACAACATTAACCCCATAAGCCTCTTGACGTATGGCGAATAAGTTGACGAAGACATACCTTTAGTCAGTACCTGGCCTATCAACATTATTACTCAGTGCAGTCATCACCGCGATTACGAATTCCAAGATGTTGTGTGGGTATTAGCTATCTAATTATCAACGGATATTAACGATCATAGTGCATATAAAGCAGGTTTTGATTTGCTGTCTACGTTATCTGATTCAATGTATGATAAGTTTTTTGAATACTTCACGCTTGGTTTTTGGAATAATCGAGGAAGGTCGGGCCTTAGCGTATCTAGTTGTTACTCATCAACTATTAAATATGGCATTGCTGGTATTTTGAGGAGATATTCCTCGAGTTGGAAATATCGGGGGAGTGAGAGTTCAACAGTCCACGAGTATCTTTCGAGATTATTATAGCATACACGCTCATTGGTTCGCACAAAATACTCATTTAATGAGTTCATAGTAGCAGGTGTACGGCAACGGATTTTATGAGTTTATCATGCAGCATATTGTTCATCGAAATGCGATAATAATGTAGTATCTTGAACTATATAAATGTTCGCCGAATTATGTATTTGTTCTGAGGGACTATGTGTTTTCTATATGCGAAATAGATTTCTCACCTGAGTTAAGTGTGCATTATAATTGATCGTGGCTATTTCTCGTTTTTAATTTCACACTATAATGTGTTTGGTTTCCTCTCCCGTATACTACGGATTTTCTGGGGCTTATCCTGAATTTGTTGTTTTTTGTGGTAACTTGGACGTGTTTGGATCCTATCCGTTCACTATAATACTCCTTCGCGTCAAGTAGCTCAAATAAAATCGGCTCACTGGCGGCCTGTGCCGAGGATCCGAGCTTCCATGAGTACTGGGGATTGAGTTACTCCTCCCTATGTACCAACGTTCAGCTTGTATTTCCCATATCTCGTGACGTTTTCTGGTTGTCCTGCTCTCCTCAGATGTTGTCAAGCCTGAAATCAAGTTGGATTTTTGGAGACATTGGCAATTTCTCCTTTAATGGCTAAGCCTCGGATTAGTTATTGACTTTAACCCTAAGGCGAAGGTTGCATAATAGCCATTAGTACAATATAAAATTTATTATTAAATGAGCTATACGAGATTACATCACTGTTCGATTTGAAATACTATATGGGCATGTTTATCATTCCATGAAAACCTTAAACTATTTTCTAACTGGCAACACACAGATGTTAGACTAATTTTTCTATCTTCGCGCATTCATCACTATCTCGCAACCGGGGACAAATATAGAGTCGACCGACATTGTTCTAACCCAGATCTTACCACCTCAAAACAAAAGATTTTATGCCTTTGATATATGGTACACTGACCTCACGATACCTGGTAATTAACCCCCGCTAAAAAGTAATAAAGGACTTCATAGGTCATAGTAAGTAACCACTCGGTACAACATTCTCGTTTTGCACTAATACACAAACTATAATGATAATATATAATATTTTATGCAACACCCAGTTAATGACCGCTAGAGAGTTTAGACACTGAAATTTAATTGCTACATCTTCATGTGTAGATCATGACGATTCGAACCGCGCATAGAGAGTGGCTTGTGATATATCCCCCTGGAAGAGCCTTGTGAAATAGTGAATATCTTCCTGAAATAACGAGCAAATTTTGCGTTCAAGTATAAATAATGTATAATACTAAGTTAAAGAAAAGAGAGAGAATACTACAAGACTTAAACCAATTAAAGACGATATAAAGTTTGAGTTATAAATCAAACAAAAAATTTCTTTGTAAGCGCACGGTGAGAAACTCTTTACTATCAAAAAAAATCCTTCATTATATACTAAATGCCCAATTATATAGAGACATCATACATAAATAGGATAAGTAAGCGTACGGGACCTAATATAATAATCCATTCTCCTTACGAATCTAAAATCTCACAACTAGATAAATTATCCCAATCTCTTTCACACTAGATCGAGATATCGGATCATTATCATCTCTCCAATTATTAGTTGTTATTGTGTCGATGCATGACTTTTTTTTCCTCTCTTACCTTTCATCCAGAATCAGAATTCTTTGTCTTTTTGTTTCTTCGTTCTCTTTCATCCTTTTATGAAATCTTGTATTGTTATTTCTTACTAAGTAAGTCAAGTCATTCGATCAAATCTTCGCAACGTGTTTGCAATCTGGTCCAGGGCACCGTAAACAGTCATTCCTCTCTGAACCATGATGACAAGCTCGGTAGCGTAATTTCTCTGGGTTAGCCGTGACTGGACAGATCGAAATGTAATAAATTACATATATCAGTTCTTTGACAACACACACTATCTCACGCACTCACACACACAACTCCGGTTGGTGCTCCTCTCTTACACACACCTACCAGCACAGATTTGCTAAGAACTCGCTTCACTCATATCTCTCATCATTCCTTCTCACATTCTTCTCTCTCTCTAAGCTCGTCTCTCTTTCACTCTTTCTTCTCGTTTTCCTACATGATTACTGCCCCGAATCGTTACGACATGGTGACGAAACAAATACCTTCAATCTGACACCAAATTCATAAAAATCAGCGTTGATTTGCGTACACGAATTGCAAAAGACATCAGCCAGTTGCCATCAGGTTCTCATTTACAAAACGTATTATGCTTAAGAGTAGCCACACGAGAGTTGTTTATAGCGTTAATCTCTAGGTCCGCATTATTGAATCTGTTTCTTTTTCTGGAACTTTGTGCCTGCAGGCGACGTAAGTAAGCAAAGAATATACTCAGTATTCTCGCAAAGGAAGATGCAGTATTGTTCGATAATGTCGATTTGTGGTAATACGAATTGGTTTCAAAAATGCTTGAGCTACTGTATATTATGCAAAGTATTGCATTACCTATAGTAGAATATATATACAGTCAAACATATCGTATGCCTGAGATGAATTCAGGATAGCACCCGACGTTCGCCTAGCTAGCTGGTAGGGTAATTCTCCGTAAAGGGGTCATTTCAGAGTTTGATGTTACACATGATTTATGCTTGGGTAAAATTGTCATTATTGGTTTACTCCGTATATCGATGTAGATTGAGGCCTAGTGACTTATTCACCGGTAGGAGCGTGACGCAACGTTTGAGCGGATATTTTCTGGCTTGTTGATCGCGCAAACATGATCTTAGGCTACATAATGACAACCCCACGTAAGAACCTTCAACATTTTTATTTCACTTGTTATTAGGTAATGACAGTGTAGATAGTTCTATTGATCTTATAGATGCAATTGCTAACTCTATGAATCATAGATTCCTGTGGATTCGGTGCAGACTGTTTTGACGCATATGAGCGAGTTACTACGCAAATTTTGCATTTAAAATACCCTGCTATCTTTTAACTTTTAAAAAAACACACGGGATGAAAAATGTAGGCTTTTCTCTCTTTCCGTAACACAGACCTCGGGCGTGAATATTTTCTAAAATGGGAAATACAATACGGAAAATAAATCCGTTTTTTGCAGCTCACGCTGAGACCCGCAGTTCAGAAGTGAGCTATTCTGAATACGCCTGTTTCCGACGCGTTCTGTCCTGTCCGTCTGATCTGTCTGTCCGTCCTCACATGTCCGCAAACTTATCCACATATTCCGACTCTCTTCTCAGACAGGAGATACCATGGAGTCGAAACTTCGAAGGCCAAAACATAAATAACAATTTCAATGCCTTGGTGATAGTGGGATTCAAGTTTGATAAAATGAACGGACCAAAGGCCTCTCCATTATCAAATTACGGGGAAATAATTACAGCGAAAAACTGCACAAAATACTTTTCGACGAGACCATTGGTGTCATTTTACATAAAATTTCTTCTTCTTCAAGAACCACTGGGAGTACCAGTGGAGGTTGAACTTTCTTAATGAAGAGATTCCTGATATAGAGGAGATCAAAGTTTGTTCAAATCATGACCCCCAGGGGAGGTCTATCGATGGGAGAACAGATGAGGGGAATCAAATGAGTTCCAGTATGATCTATTTAGGGAAAATTCTTTAAAACGCCTTCTCAAGAGGACCACTGGGCTGTCGCCAGGCAAGGCTGAGATGTTATATGTGAACTGTCCTAGATACTAGAGGCAGATGTCGATTATTGTTCAAATCATGACCAGTGTTAAATCGTCCACCCCGGGAGTAACTTGGCCTGCCAAGTCGAGGGATCATAGTTTTACAATATGATTATAGTAGGTGACAAATCCTTTAAAAATTCTTCTCTTCAAAACCATATGGGGCCAAAGGAAAGCTGAAATTTATAGTTGGAACTTCCTGACTATTATCGAGGAGAATTCAAGTTTGATTCAATGCATCGGATTGACCGGCCCCGGGGGACGATGGGGCCACAATAGGCGGATTCGTAAGTTGTGAGTACATATTGATTATATAGGGAAAATCGTGTGTAAGATTCTTCTTCTCAATATGAATTGACGGGGGCCAGGAACAGCTGACATGTTTATATAGTGGAAGCTTTCACTGGATATAGAGTGCGAGATTCAAATTGTTCAATCAATCAAATTGGACTTCCCCTCAAGACGGCGAGTATACGACAGTTGCGGGCCAGGTCCTAATAGGGGACAAGAGTGTTACATTATATATATAGGGAAAATCTTTTAAAATCACATCTTTCTTCTCAAGATATCCATTGGGTTCCAGAGGCCTGACAATTTATACTCGAAAGCGTCTTCCTGATAGTAAGAGGGGCGATTCACGGTTTTGTTCAAAATCATGACCGGACCACTTGGGGGTATTGATTTGGGTAGCCTAAACAAAATCAGGGGATCAAAATTGTAACAATTATTTGAGCTATGATTAGAGGGAGACAATCTTATAAGAAATTCTTCGTTTCTCAGAGATACACTGGGCCAGGAAAATGCTCGAAATCTTAGTTGGATGGAAGCCGTTTCCTGTAGTTCAAATAGGGAGGAGATTCAGGTTTAGATTCTAACGAACGGGGTACACTATAGGACCAAGCCGATCGGTGGGCTTACGGCTATAAGGGGCCACAATAAGGGGATCAAGAGTTTTAAATATGATTATTAGCTAGGGAAAACTCTTTTTAAAGACAATCTTTACTTCTCATAGAACCACTGGGGCGTCAGCGTAGGACGAAATTAATATAGCAGTAGAAAGAAGCTATATTGTTCGCTCGTATAATGATTTTATATCCACGATTTGGCATGATTATTCACTCAGTTGGTCTAAAAACGCGTATATCATCAAGAAGTTCGACTCACGAAAACAGATACCGACTGTCACCTTTCCAAAGCGGAGGGGTTAAGACGGCCATAGGGACCACAATCAGTGGGAATAAAGGCGATCCTTCTTCCATATCGACAAAAATAGCGAGAGTGGAGTTTTGTGAGGATCGGAGGGTATATGACCATTGCCTGACCGGTATACAAAAATCTTAACTTCTCAAGAACCATGGGGCCCAGGAAAGCCTGAGGAAAGATTTCAATATGCCCTTCTCCTTGGATCACTGAGACTGACGGATGTCAACGGACTTCAATAGTGTTGTCTCCAATCATGACCCCTGGGTACGGGGCCGGTGGGCCCTGACATATAGGGGATTCAAGTTTTACATGACCTCTTAAAGTGTAGTTCAGAAATAAAAGTGAAATCGAGGATATAGCCCGTGGAAATAGTCATACTATTTAACTAAAAGAGTTAGGCATTCAATTGACTAGCTCTATCAGGAGGACCACTGGGCACAAAGGGGGAATAGTTGGGGACGAAAATTCAATCAGCGTTCAAAACTTATGAACATAATTGACTCTGCCAGTTGAGATTATATGATTATGTCATGCGGCGTACAAACCAACGGTCATATATAGCAGGATATCCCAAGTTTGTTCAGAAGGGTAAAATTATGTCCACTGGAAACCATGTACTGACTTTATTACGTCAGGATTGGCGTGTAGATATGATCAGTGGCCCATAGGGAGCCAGTCCAGCCAATACAACAGCCTTTATTTGTTAATCCAGTTCGGTCGCAGACGTAAGTACGTGGACATTCTTTAAAAAATCTTTGTTTATTCATTGAAACCAGAAGAGTGGATGTTTACCGAAGCTATCCTGATATGATGTAAGATTATTGGTGTCAAGATAATGCCTCTCCACCTCGCTGATCACCCCGACTTAGGTTAGGCGTTATTTTAGAATAAAGTACTCATCAAAGTGAGGCGTCTATCAGAGTATTCGCTTAATTATGCGTTATCCGAATCCACACTTGAGGAGATACTGTACTCATATCCGATACTTTTAGGTGAAGAGCCAAGTGCTGTAGTAGTTGGGCTTCACCAAGTTACTACGAATAACGGAGCAACAGAGGATAATAGGTGCGACGCGCATTTGTAGGGCACCGTTTAAAGTCATCAACGCTTCATCACTATAAATGATGGTGTCTAGTTTCGTTTGTCATTTCACAAGTCACAAACGACAGTCTCACCTTATTAGTTCTAACGTTATAGAGAATTTCATAATTTTTGAGAGCAGTATTATCATTATACCAATGAGTCGGAGTAAATTCACTGAGCCTGTCCGCATTCTATAAAACTGGAGCAAGAAAGTTCTATATCGCCATTTCAACGATGATATATAACACACATAGGAGACCCCATAATTGTGAAATTATGATTGTTCATGTAACACATCATCTATATACCCCTGTCCTATATCTTGTAATCAAAAGGCTGAAGGACCGCAAGTATTGGTTAACTTAGCTTTTTTTATTCTTTCCGGTAGGTCCCTTTATAAATGCCCTTTAAACGACAAAGATTCTCTTTCTGTACGTCTTACACATGACTGTTTTTATTTAATATATAGCGTTAAACATTAAATTAGTACGACATAATACATATACAAAATCATGTTGCGCAATCAATCAAAAATGATTGGTCTGAGACCTAGATATACTAATTATCTAAGGTAGGGATTTCGCTCTAACCTTTTCCTAGAGAGAGCTGTGCAAAAAAAGGTGTATAAATTGTACAGTGTGGTTCTCGCAGGATCTAACTATATCGCGACTTAGTAAGAGGAAGATATACGAAAATTATCTCCTGGGTATCCAAGCCGCCTTGCCTACCACATATAGATACTTTTGAAACTTTCGCGTCAGCTGTCCAAGTTTCATTAATTTCTAAAGAATAATGCAACCTGCAAAAAGGCTCCTTGCTGGCCTCTTCCGTTTAACAATTATACATAAGAACTTCTGTCACCTTCCAGATCGATACTTTTGTTCGTATTGGGTCAAGAGCTTCGATATGGCGCATGAAAGAGTGTTCCTGCATACATACGGTCTACAATATTGAATCATGTTTGTGTGATTCAGATTAACCATTTCGCCTCCTAGAATAAAACGCTTCAGCGACTAGTATGTTAATTGGCGATTGAGTCGGGCTCTCATATAACATTATTTACTGATGGGAAAATGAACTTAGAAAAAGTTCAATGTGTAATGCACGAGAATTAACTATGGGAGTTATCCTATAATAATGCATCGACCGCCCGATTCACTATATCTCTTATGAGACAGTGTGGGAGCGCACTTTTTCAGAAAAAGACAACAGAAAGTGGCTAGAAGCGTAATTCAAAGTTTTAAGATGTTATCATCATGAAATGTTTTACGGGGTCATCCGAAGATTAGCTACATAGAGGAATTATTATTTTATCTTCTACTGCGTAACGAGAAGTTAGTGGCAGATCCGGAATAAGAATATGTTCCTAGATAATAAAAGAATAAGAAAGGAGGATTAATAAGACTGCAATTAATCCTAAAAATCAGACTTACTCGTCTTCATTGATTATTTGCATACAGAATATCCTGGGTGTTCCTGACGTAGATTAGAAGAATGAATACATTCAAATATATATTTGAAATTTAAACTCTACGTGAATTCATAGTTAGGAGATTATTCACCACAGAAGCCATCTTTGCTTTGTAAGGTATTACTTTTTTAAAAAAGAAAATCCAATTATCATAAGTCTGAGTTGAACAACCCCCACAAAAACCGACCTCTCACCTGGAATATTATTAGTTGGTAACTGTCCCACAGTGAGTAACTAAGAAGTTTAAATATAAGTTTCACACAAAAACTCTGAGAACACAGAATTTCTTGTTAGATTCTATAGATATTTTGTGTGTTTTAAGTTTAGTTATGTGAGTCAAAAATGTAACAATAATCGATAGAAAGAAGACGCTCTAGGTAGAACACTGTGCACGTCGTTACGGAGCCAGCGATGTATTAGTGGATGTTTGATCAGTTCAGTAGAGGCATTGCGTTGATCACTTTGTCTTACAGTGCATTCTTTTTCACGAGTGAATTCACCAAACAATAATATGATACATAGTTAAGCCAGAAGTGGAAACATAATTATGGAGAATGACCGATAAGTTTCTTTATTTACTTTTATTTTTCTGACCGACTACAGTGTATAAGTATGTTAAGAACTGAAAGTACCGGTTCTTTGCATCATTTTGATTGTCGGAGACGTATAAGTTATTTTCGTTTTAGTTGAACATTTCGGGCGGCTTAGAATGTGACATTTCAGAAAAAGTGAGGATTCCACAGATCCATCAAACTAATTTTTTCGTCTTCCATGTTATCAAAAGTATTCGGAGATCAATAGCTGACGTAATGTATATGATATACATAGGTTTAATGACTATTTACTCACCAGACAATCAGTACAATATAGGTTGTAATTTCTGAACTTATAACTTCAACCTCTTATCAACTGGCAAGTATCAACATAGATGTGTTATGTCAATTTTTGTTACGTTTTCTAATGTGTATCTCACGAAAATTCTTCGTATAGTCTACTTATGTAATTAGTATATTCACATTTGACTATGACTTGTTTTATAGGTGAGAGACCTCGTAAGTTTGAAGAACTTGTGTTTAAGACCTTTGTAGGTGAGCATGTATCTATGGATTACAATAAACTATGGTCTCATTTCGAAGATAAATAAAAACTAATAATCAGGATTCTCCACTCTTACATGTAGTTCTGATTTTTTTTTTAATACATCTTGTGAAATTACATGTTAACCATACGGAAGCATTACGCATTGAGTATAAACCTGTTTTAACCGGATTAATTTATATTATGGCGTGTTCAATAAACACGTGTCACTGGTGCAACGAATCAATGCGACAGTTAGTTCTGTTTCAATCTTTTCGAGGTAAGGATCATGTGTAAACGCCTGTATTTTATTACGTTGTATTAGTGTAAGAAACAAGAAAGGGTAAGAATTATTCATGGTGGTTGCGCTCTTGTATCAATACATGGTTAGGCATTTTCTCAAATTATGTGCATGAAGGCTGGAATTCCTCAGATCGGCGCGTGCAGGCTATTTATATATCTTTGAGCCGTACAGGTGACAAAAAGCTAATGAGTAATCGAAGAAATGGGATCCGAATTACCAGTGTTAACAATAATCGTAAAGAAAATAATGATTAGCACACTGAGAAATCTGAGACACGATCCAGACAATTAAGGCGTGATTAATGATTAACTATGATACAAATGCTCAACTTAGCTACTGTCTTTAATGAATACTATGGCTACAGGTGGGAGCTCCTAAATACCCACATCTCACTGCAAATTGGTCTTACAAAGTACTAAGTGAGTAGTTTTGACTGATAGATTGATCAAAATCACCATTGCTAATACAACTTTGGAATGATAAAAATTCCTATTTCGTTCGAAAATTGTAGTCAAAAGCAGATACTCTTTAGCCTTTACCCTAACGTCGACATGTTGAAGATGCTTATAAACTTGATCGTAGCTTCGGACTTTGTAACATACACACCAGGATGAACCACTACTATTAGCACGGTATGGATCATCAATTCTAGACGCTGTTTACACCGTGAACAAGAGAAAATAAACTCTCATAAATTGCTACATAATGAATTGACCGAGTAGAGCACCATGTATAGCTAAGGACGAGTGCATTTCATTGGTCTCTTAACACGAGTTTGCCCTAATTGGCTAAATTTATGTTTACGGTTCCCACACTAATAAAGAACATAAAAAAACCACTCTGCCTTGTGTGGTAAAAACTATCTGGACCGTCCCAACGCTAGCTTCTTTTTAGAGAGAATGTAGTAATTGAATTCATATGGCTTCGTTTCTTACAAGTTGGTCCGCTTATTCAGAGAAGTACCAGACAAATTCGATAACATGATTTCTTACCTATGTGTCTCCAATATGAAATACTTAATCAGCTCCATATGATTTAGGTGTACGCCTATAACACATCTACCAACTTTGAATCAGCTATTATTCTCCTTAGTGTCCCATTATTTATATATGTATATGTTGTCATGTGTGTATGTAATATTTGTACGAGATAGTTAAAAGTTGAGATTTAAAGTAATCACCTTTAACCTAAGAATTGTGATACACTTGTTACCAGGGCCGATCGTACTTCTGATAAGGAACTAGACGTAACATATACGATGCTATAGTACCAATGTCGTATCTAAGAAAGATTGTTAAAAATTTTCAAGTTACCCGGAGCAGAGTTGACACGTACTGAGTAGTTTCGCGAACCTGTGAGGTCTGCTGCAAAACTATATCATGATTATTTCCTGCTGAAGCCGGTTATAGTTATGTTGCAAACGTAGGCATTCCATTTGGTCTCAATCTCCGGTAAACTTGAGAAAAATTATACTAAGTCATTCCTTATATTACATTGAGAAGTTTCCGAGTCACTTAGTTCTATCGAACGTCATGAAAACTCTGATGTCGAGTTCTTCGATAACAACACCTCAAAATGTCAAGGCGTTCACTCGGCGGTGAAATTCTGGTCAATCACAACTGACGTCACAATAACAGGAATCGACTTACTATGTGCTCCAATCGGATATGCATCCAATAGAACGAGCCAGTCTCCGGAAAGAACCGCAGTGATTTCCCTGATTTATCAGTCTATTTGTCTTGCAACGTAATAGAATTTGTGACCGTACGAAGGTTACCTTTAATTTATCAGTCATTTGGAACCGATCAACTATTCGGGAAAATGCAACTACCTTCCTCGATATTGGGTGATATCTTGCACGCTAACACACATGTAATGTCTCGATTTCAACGGTTGCAGTCGAAAGCTGAGTTTTTACCCGGGCGACGCAGGTACAGCGGCGAGACCGTGTAATAAATAGCTGGATGTTATGCAAACGTTAAATCGAGATTAACGGTCGCAAAATCGACGAAATTGAGTAAAGAAGTAAGTTAGATACCCATATTCCTAATAATTGGAACCGCAGTATCTTGGCTGTGGATAGTTTTACATCTAGTTTTATGACTCATTTGGATATCAACATGTTTATGCTTGACGTTATGTTTTCTTGCGTCACAGCATTCATGACCGATCACAACGAAAGCTTCCCATCATTGTTATGTTTATTTGCGATACGTCTTGCATTATGACCCGTTCCAAATCGAAGCTTCCCAAATCGTCGTTACTTCAGAGTGGCTCATTTCCACATCTTCGAACTTCTCGAGGCATCTAATCCAATCAGAAAGACTACGTGTTAATCTGAGGCAAACATTGCCAGTTAGAATTCGGCGTTTAAAGCACGGATATAAAACCTGAATATTGAATAGAACGGCGATAGGGAACCTCGTCGGAGTGACTCAGACGAATTACCATGTACATCCTGGCCGTTGGTTGCGGGTGATTAGAAATTTCAATTAGTGTCATCGGTGAATTTACCATTTTTTTTATATCGTAACGATCAAGAAAACAATCCGGAGTCCAATCTTAATAAAGTACCTGTAAAAATTCCAAAACGATCAACAGCATTCAATGCAGTTGTGCCCATATCACAAAACACTTCGTAATTAATTTAAAGTCTTGCACATGGGCAAAAGTGTTAAGTAAAGAAATCAATTAATGCTTACGTATGTCATGAACAAGTCTGTTCTTTGAGAACCTAATTTTCAATGTAACTGTTGACATTCGGAAACTAATGTAAAGCCAATTGATTTTTATCGTCTACTTTGTTAATTTAGAGCATTTTCTTTGTCTTATGTGAAGCTTGGACCAGCACGTCCGTGGGCGTTTAGATTTAGTAATGCCCTAAACAAAATTTGTTTGATAATGTCCTGCTCTTGCGATAACAGTTTCTTTATTTAATGGTAGTATTACTTGACAATATCCCGTTAATATTATAATCATATTCATATTCACATGTTTTTCTAACATACTTGTATTATTTTTCTTTTCTGTGCTTTGTTTTTGTATTTGTGTGCTGTACATTTGTGTTGTAATGTCACCGGGAAGCAGTGGAATGCGAAAAAAGCGGTAGGTTGATAGGTCATACCTTCTAAGATGAGTATATTAGGGCCTATGAGTTCTCCGATCATTTAAGTTGTCGCAACAAATTTGCAAGAACCATAGATGTTTTAAGTGATAATTTTTCTTTTTAGAAGATACGAATCAGGATGAAGCATGCTTGGTATCCAACATGGGTAGGATGTACTATCGAGTATGTATTCCAGAGGGTTTCTCCTGGCGAGGCGGTTTTTCTAAGGCGTCTGATCTCTAAAATTTTGAAACACTTTAGGGCACTGTAGATGCTAGATGAATTGAATTCTCACTTGGTTCTAAACTTGTGATCGTTTCTTCTTATGACGCGGTTTCTCTGGTCGAATGTTCACAGAGTTTTTCCGCAGGCGATGAAGAAGGTACAGATGGATACCCGACACTCGGGTCCCTTAGTTTTTTAACAAACAGCGAAGATGTCTTCTGAAGAAGGTTCCGGATTATCTGCATGCCCTAAGTAACGTACTAGGACGATGCAGAAGACATACTCTGCATGGTGTTCAGCACAACGCCCTTCCATTCCCTTTCTTGGCATTTGTGCAGATTTACTTTTGTTAAATCCATTCGTACATAGCTCATCTCCTGCCGTTCTTATCGATTCTTTCTATCAGGCAATTATGAAGGCGAGATTATGTTTTTAATCTCCAGTCTGTTTGATTTACGATATAAAAGCTATGTAATGACATGATTATATGTAACGATTAAGAGTACTCGAATCCCTTTCATAGGTGTACTAGCCGTATTAGTAAAGTACGACGAATTTCTTAATCTTTACTATCCAATACACTGATATTAAAAATCGTGTAAACATATATTATGATAAGCGAGATATAGTACAACAATAAGAACAACGACATGTGGGAGCACATACAGATGACATAACATATACATAATGAATGGAACTGTTTTTGAATGGGGGGGGGGACTTCTGAATAATGTCACAGGATGAAAAAATAAAATAATAATACGAACACACTAAATTGGGTGGGGGGAAGGGGAAAACTTCTGAAAATTACTTGAATGATGGGGGGGGGGCTTCTGTATTATCGACAAGCAAAAAAAACTAATACGAACACTGAAAGTGGGGGGGGGTTTGCAAACAATCTAAATATGTTACAACGATGCAGAAAACATAGTTTATTGACAGAAAGGGGGAATCCCCCCGGCTCCTACGCCCATGTACATGTAGACATTTCAACAAACACATGGAATAGAAACTTACCGGGACATTGCTTCTATCGGTATGTTGCTGTATGCAAAACTTGATCTGTCCTATCCAAGGCTAGGGAGTAGCAGAGAGTGTCCGATCGGTAGGGTAGTGGCGGGAATGTGACGTAGGTTAGAACCAGTCATGCATAACTCTGATTAAATACATATGGGGAAATCAGCACTATATCTACAACAAAAAGGGGAATGTTTTAAATGGTGGGTATTTATTTCTTCATACCAATTGGCACTGATTTTGTGAATTGCTTCATTTAATTGATGGGAATATAGGGCTCACTGCGGGTTTGACCGGTCGACAGGGGATGTTTACTCTTAAAATAGGCATCTGATTCCACCTCCGTTATATCCAGGGGTCCGTATTTGCCCAACTCTTATTTTTTTAATTCCTTATAGGTATTTTGAGATTGATCACTTGTTTTTCAAATCAACCCGAAAGTTAAGCCTAAACTACTAACGTTTTTCTCCAGTTTCGTTTCATTAGAATCAAATGAATACATGTATTTCTGGTTGAAGTCTGATTTTGAAAAACAAAATTATTTGAAGATTCACTTGTATTACATAACAAGTCAATGAGCATGAGTGAATAAAGTCAACTTTTTAACATGCAGGACAAAAAGAGATTTCTGACGAATTTTAAAAATCCCTGTTGGTTTGAAGAGGTGTACAAGTACGACGACTATTCTGCGGAACCGGTCACAGAGCTCCGGTGTTTCCCGTATTTCCATATTTTCGGTGTGTGTAAGGCTGGGACAACAGATCTTTTCTACAGGATGACGAGACATCCGCAGATAGTGAATAATCTTGGTGTTTTAAAAAAGGAAACATGGTATTGGTCCTGGAGGCGTTATGGTCAAGGTGATTTCAATACTACTAGTATTAAGTATTGGCTTAGACCAATCAGAGAGCATCAAATTAAATACCTTTCAAATATTATACTAGTATATTGATGTATTCATAACCAATTTACTGGCATAACCCTTTCTCTTATTTTTGTCCTTTTTTAAAACATATATAGGATCGCGCAATGGTACTAAAGTTACTCTCGACCAGTTCTCGCGGATTTTCAAGGTCAATGAAATTGGACGGACAAAGATTGCACTACACGATTTATCGCAGTATTCAGATTTCATCACAGGTATATGTATAAATAGATTTCTATCAACAGGTATATGTAATATTAGATTTCATCACAGGTATATGCATAATTAGATTTCATCACAGGTTATGTTCAAATAGATTTCTTCACAGGTATATGCATAATTAGATTTCATCACAGGTACAATGTAATAATTTAGTTTATGTACTTTTCATCGTAGCTGCCTTTTTTTCAACAATTTATATTATTAGCCATTTTGAAATCTATACTTTTTTTATTGGGTAAAATTATTAGAGCGCATCAATGTTGTTCACTTCTACAAGTTAACACTTACCCCTCCTTTCATAGATTGAGCGAAAGGGGTTAACCGTAACAAATCTGTTCGCATTGGTCCCACCATTTGAAGCTTGGCTTCCCGACATAACCTCGGTGTACTCCCGTTATGATGCATCACGCCAAATTTCAATAAGATTCGAATCTAAGCGTAGGAAATTGCATCTATATGCATTTCATTATGATTTTATATAAGATGTTTTGTAAAAATCAATCATAGAATTTTCTAATTGTTCCATCATAGTTTCATTAGATGGTTTCTTTATACAGGTCATGGAGATCCTATGGATTTCTGGGATCATCATCATTGGAGAGAAATCCCACAGAACAATCCTTACTCGCTTGTACCTAAATATATGACGCCACACCTAGTGAAGCACGTGCAACCGAAAATCAAGTTGATTCTCATGCTTCGAGAACCTGCAGAAAGGTATAGATTAAACTTGTCGCTTCTGTGGATTCAGAACAGAACGCTTTCCATTAACCACAACTATCCGTTATAGCATAGGGTCATTTTTCATAAATATGAGGAAATTAATAATCCAAAGTTGAAGTGATAAGGCCATCAGGATAGAGTAACCTCAAAAGTATTGACAAAGTCGCTCCGATTGATATTTGAACACTTCTACTGGTTTAAAACAAAACATGTTCTGCATGTGCTAGCTGACTCAGATATCAATTCAACAAAATCATTTCGTTAAATCACAGTAATCATACATTCATATTTACTTAATTTCCTCCTAAAGGAGATTTGAACACATTTTGGTACGAGCATGGAAGTCCACAGTTTAACTATGAATTTGCAAAGTTGAACTTCCTGTATATTTAGGAATTTTCCAGGGTATGTTCGGATTTCTACTATGGGTTAAGCATCTGAAGAGGTCGATCTAATAGCTGGACAATGGTGGGAAATGTTCCACTTTGGAACAAGAAAAGGGGGTGTATTTGAAGACTATTTGTTAAAGAGATCGATTACATTCGGTACGAATTTATAATGTTTGCGTTTTGGAAAGTCGATGTATGAGGAAAGCCAGTTTAAAAAAGAAATTGTTTGTTAGACGACCAAAGCGTTTGTATACTTTGGAAACCAATAGTTATATTTATTCAGAAAAACAATTATGTTATATCTGTTATAAATTATGCTTGATTAACAAAAATACAAAATATGGTAACAGTGACAATAGCAGATGGTGGTGGATGGACAGTTTTCGATCAATAAACATTTTAACTAATACATATAAATATCTAGCTATAATTTCTTATAATCTCTTAAACGCATTGTCAAAATTTTCCCAAATTTCGTAATTCTTTCACATTATTGGTACTTAATAATTACGAGTTTGAAAGAAGTCTGAACCATATATTCTTTTACATGTGTGTGTTTCCATTGGAAACCATTGGTAGAAGTCCGAGAAGCGATTCGCACATGTTTGAGAGAGATTCATGGCATGCTTACAGATAGTGTTGAAAGATATTAACTATAGTTTGCATTCGTATAGGAACTAGGAAGAATAACTCGCTTATTCAGCTTCGATAGTCACAGGGTTGAGGTGTTCATTGAATACGACTGCCGTCTTTTTCTGCATGCATTTGCTATTCTATACATGTAGCTGTGATCTTTTTTTTGAATGAAGAAGAACACCGATCGATATGAGTGTGAGTTTTTTTAGGTTTCCTGATCAAGTCGCAATGAGATGGTTGTATATTGTTTTACGTATCTCTTGAAAATATTTCACTCACATGGAGACGTCGCTATTGCCGGTGAAGGGCTACAGATTTAGGCCTATGCTCGACGCTCATGGCCTTTGAGCAGGGAGGGATCTTGATCGTGCCACACCTGCTATGACACCGCGGACCTAAGTTTTTGCGGTTTCATCCGAAGGATCGTCCCATTCAGTCACCTCTCACCAATACCTGTGTCTGAAGGAAAGAACCGCAGAGCGGTTGATTTATTTGCGTTGAAGGTAAATCTCCACCGAGCCGAGTGGCTGTATTTATATTAGAAGGACTAATGAGTGGAAACAGGAACCTTGGAGATCATTAATTAATTCTAGATAAAGAAAGGTAGAAATTAAAGGACCCCGCCTTGCCTTTCTCCTTGGGAAACAAGGAATTTGTCTGGTCAACGACAGCTGAACAGAGAGTGTCTGTGTGGCAATCATCAATAAGATCCACAAATATCCTGTCACACCGAGATGACGCAATTTTAGCATGAGACCGTATGTCCAGACAGTATTGAAAGCCTCTTGCGTATCAAGAAAGCAACGTACGGAGGACTATGTACCATGTTCTATGTTGTGGAAGATACTTTCTCGAAAATTGAATGAGGCTGTGGTGGATCAAAGTTTTGTTTCGAAGCCTTGCTGTTGTGGGTTTGGAAATTGAATGGATTGTTCTGTGTATGATCAGTTTTTAAATCAAGGAAGGTTACTGTCAAGCAAGTTGATATGTTAGGCCGTTATTCACACACTAATTTGATTACGGATTGTTCCGTTTACCTGATCAAGATTATGGGTTCACGGCGGGTGTGACCGGTCAACAGGGGATGCTCACTCCTCCTAGGCACCTGATCCCACCTCTGGTATGCCCAGGGGTCCGTGTTCGCCCAACTCTTGTTTTTGTATTCTATTTAGAACTTACGAGATTGATCACTGTTCGTTATCTTTGCCTTTACATTACAGGGATTTTAAAGAGTAAGAAACGATGACTAAGTAACAATTCGTAGAGAAATTTTAAAAGTTGAAAATAATCTACAGTTGTTTAAAGCATGATTTAAAATAATATACTCTTCTATGCTGTATTTTAAGAGATGAATCAACCATATTTTATATTGTATATCAAACAAGAACATCGCCAAGCGGGGCATTCCCTCGCATCACGCACAAATGGAAGAAGCTGGTAAGGATCTCGTACCCCTGTTATTGTGTGTGCTGCACATGTCTTGTAATTTTGCAATTAATCTTTAGCAAGCTTGCTGCTATAATCTGATACTTGCTAATTATAAGTATTTTAATTGATCTAAATTAGCCGTATTTTAAAATTTACTTCCTCGCGCTCCCTCTACTTCCCATTCCCGTAAAAGTTATGAAACTGCCCAATGACGATAAAATTTATCACAAAAATCTACAATATTGTTAAATCCTGCATGATCTTAAAGGGGCATGGACAGGTTTTGAACTAAAAATATTCAAATTTTAGATTACCACTTTTAATGTTTACAATGCTCTAATGGTCATGAAAAATGTTAACGCCATCTGTTGACTTCCAAGTAAGATACAGCACTTACAATTCTTTGTTATGTAAACAAGGCCCGAGCCATGATTTTGCTTACATATTTTGAATATGCTACTAAACATTCCATTTAAAGCAGATTTTTTAGCCGAGTTGCAACGAGTTGCACTCGGCTGTTGGTTTGGTGATGGCGGGTGGGTGTCGACAATTAGGTTTCCGGACGATAACTCATAACTCAAAAGGTTTACATCTGATTCAATTGAAACTTTGGAATATTGTTACATATCACACGAAGAGAGAACCCTATTGATTTTCGGAAAATCCGTCCAAGATCACAGGACCGAAAAACTTCACCAAAATCTGAAAATCTAAGGTTTCCGGCGAAATAACTTCAAAGTTTACATCTGATTCAATTGAAACTTTGGAATAATGTTACATATTCATGTGAGAGACAACCTTATAATTGATTTAAAGAAAATCCCGTCCAAGGGTGAAGGTCACAGTGACTGAAAAACTCCGCAAAAATCTGAAAATCTGAGGTTTCTGGATGATAACTTCAAAAGTTTATATCTGATTTAATTCAAAACTTTAGAATATTGTTACATATCAAGTGAGAGAGATCGCTATTGATTTTCGGAAAAAATCCAGCCAAGGTCAAGGTGACCAAAAAACTTCGAAAAAAATCTGAAAACATAGGTTTCCGGACGATAACTCCCCGGGATAACTCCAAAACTTTACTTTCTGATTTCAAATTGAAACTGGGGAATCTTGTTGAATTCAAATGAGTTGGAACCTATCGATTTCGGAAAACTCCGTCAAAGGTCAAGGTCACAGAGACCAAATAACTTTGATTTTTTTTTTTAGAAAATGAGGTTCCGAGCAATAACTCCATAAGTTTGACTCTGTTTGGGATGTTTACTCATCAAGTGAGAGAGAACCCTATGATTTTCGGAAAAATCCGACCAAGGCCTACGGACCTCATGGCTCACCTGTACGGTTGATATAATGTCAATATTCATAACTCTTTACTCGAAAACTTTTGTTTAAGACATGTATAACAAAAGTTGTTTAGTTTTACTAGGTCTATCAACCGTATCAAAATATAAT
>CAJDSM010058064.1:542-12225 GCA_903981925.1 Ostrea lurida | reverse complement strand
AGTTAGCACACAACTTAAGGAGAGCTGAGGCCCTAGAGGGCTAAGTTCCCAGAAACTTCTGAATTGTACACATTTTATAGGCCTAGAAGTATGTCTAGCATGCAGGCTTTTTAAACATTTTCTGTCACTTCGATGAGTTAAAATTAATAAAATGACACAAAATTTAAAAGTTTTTGAAATACAAAATTCTCAATAAAAGTAACAAAAAATCATGGTTGATTTCAATCAAAGACGAAATTAATTGTTAAGTTTGAAAATAATAAAGTGGGGGGGATGCACCTTCTAAATCCGCCACTACCAATCACTCAAAGTAGCGCGGGTTTGATGTTCGAACCGATAAATACATGTTCTTTTAACTAAGGATTTTCAATACGGCCAGCGTTTGCAACATGCATAGACTAACAAATCAACAAGCCAGACCATCTCGCAATCGAAATTCTGTCTTCAACTGCAAACCCCGTCATTTTCACATCGGTCAAGATTTCTCCAGAAGTTGCAACCTAAATGTAATCACTACTTTCCAAGAAGTTTTGAATTGACGAAGAATTGCGCAATTCCATAATGTTTACGAAAGGAATTAGATTAAACAGAATAATGACTACAGGGGAAATCCCTTTTTCTTTATTTCGACTAAGGGCTACACGGCAGGCTGTGACTGGTCAGGCAGAGGAGCTTAATCCACCATAGGCACTAATCCTGCCTTCGCTTGTAGGAGAGTCCGGTGGTCCCACCTCACTTTTTGTCTGTAAAGGCAACTCTTAACCGGACGCAGTGACCTCATACTCATACTATAATGTTTTTGGACTATGATTACATTACCACATTGATCGCCATTTATTAACAGTTTATGTATATTCTGACTATACGCATCAGGGGTGGGTGGGATGGGGGTTCCGTCTTCTACTTATAGCTTGGTACAGTGCGGATCCAGATAATGTTGAAGGGGGGGGTTCGTTGAAAAGGAGGCCAGTAAGCGTGTAAGGTACTGGGGATGAAGTTAAGTGGGGGCCCAGGGGGCGAAGCCGCCCGAAAGCCTCTCGGGTTTAGTGCTATTAAAGTTACTTGTAAGTTAATTTAGCTAATATATAATAACATAAAATTTAGTTAGTCCCACCAAAAACAAGGCGGGCGGGGCTCTCGCCCCCCCCTCCCAAATCCACACTTCGTGGTATTACAGACCTACCGCTGGGGTGGGTCTTGTTTTGAAAGTAAATAAGGGAAAAGTAATACCTTGTATTTAGTACTACAATGAATGTGGTGATATTTTTCTCCATGTATTGCTACACGTGGCTGTTTCCTTCACTAAAATAGTACAACTTTTTAAAGCCGTTATGAAACTTGAGACTGTATCGCTCTTATGATGTGGTTGTGATGAATTACACAATGATTAATCATTTTCAGTATTAAAAACAATGGTTACATTCATCAGGAGACAAATTGATCAAAATATCGTTGAATTAGATTTGATTATCGACTATTTATTGCCTGAAATAATATTCTACTGCAGAGAGATGACAGTACTTTTAGCAGTCCAGTTTAAAAACCGAAAACTAGTAATCCTTTTTCTCTAGCTATAGATATTGTTCCTAAACATTCGATTCCCTTCACTTCAATAATGAAACATAAAGTCATCCAGAGTTGAAGACAACAATAAAAGAAAAAAGAAAAACAACACACTACGTAAATCATCTTCTTTGGTGTTTTGCTTTAATTTTCCTACTGAATTGCTAAATCAATAACACACACAAGAAAACAAATTTCTTTTATGAACGAAGCAATTTGTCTTCAAACCCACGGATGTTGAGATTTCCGAATGCAATCATAGTCTTAACAGCGCTAGCTTAGCCTTTATTATCATCATCCAGCTATTCACTCCGGATTCCCGCCAACTACACGTCAAAATCTAGAACCATAGACCAATCAACGGAAGGATGAAGGGAGACCAGTGAAGCTTACCATATAACATACTACCAATATACACCGAATATATAGCTCGTGCGTTTGTAGACTCGGCGGAAAGACCATCTAGCGTTAGAATTCATAAAACAGCATGGTGAGATAGTCTCAATTGCAAGGAGATTAAATATATAAACTAGAATAGAAAAGATATACATGGATTTTCGTCACACGCGAATATATTCAGGCTTTTAAATCATTATAATTATGTTAAGTGAGACGAGAACAATTCAAGTTTGAAAAGTTTAATTGTTAGACAAATATGAAACATAACAAAACCGGAGTGAATTAATGTTACCAAGTCAACATCGTACTTCTTCTGTTTAATAAATGTGGATACTAACTATAACTGCAATACGGCCCACGGCAGTCAAAATAATAAGCACATGCAAAACCACTAATATGATTATACTCTGCTAGAAAGTTGGACTTTATGATTTTTCATATTCAAACTAATATAGTTCATATATGTACATGTTTGTTAAAATACATTTTAAAAGTCGATTAAGTACCAGTTATTACAGCATTTACAATTTAATTTTGGCTTAAAACAGCCATTTGAAGCATAAGTTTTTACATATAGTAGATTTAAAATAATATATTAACAAGTGCAGATTGTTTTATCCTATTCTCCCAGTGCATAATTGCATATATGAATGAAAAAAAAATTAATTTCACCGATAATCGTTAACGGTCAACACGTATGTATCCAATTACAAATAGTACATCTGTGTTTATGTTTGTGCATTAGATGACAACAAACTGAAAAGAAATTGGAGTTATATCTATTCAACTACTAAGTGAATCCTGATTACTATATTTCATTCATTATATTAAAAACATCCAATTAAATGAAAACAGTATACACTCCTATTCTATAAAGGAGCATATCAGGGCAGCACACACCAGCACGTCACGACTTATCATAAGATCCTAATGCGTATGAGTAAAGGATGAGTCTTTACAGACACTCGAGTGTTGAGTAATATAGTTCGAGAGCACAGCCAAAACATATGGTAGACTGAACTAACTGTATCGCACAACATTTGAAATTCTGCTATAATGTTAGTTTATGAGAAAAGCATTAGACGTGCTATATCTTGCAAAAAGAGAGAGATTGATGACACTTATAAATCTAGAGTATATAAGGTGAATGGGATGATACTATACGCAGACCGGGTATTGGTCTGTAGCTTCATGGAAATTGAATTTGCTAATTTCAGATGCCAGGCGTCACAGACATGTTGTATGCTGGTATTTTATTTTAAAGAAAACCAGAAATTGTATATCTGAGTTGTTTAAGAACATGGTTTTATTAAACGTCATATCATAGAGGGCGGCAACAATCTCTCACCAAACAGCACAACAAATAATTAGGAGTCACCAACTAGATCTTGTGCAACACATCTAAACATGGAGATAAATAATATCGGAGAGCGCAAGTAAGAAGCAAAGTAGTAACGTTATCATGATATGCAGCATAGAAATACCACACGTTGTGCGTAAACTGCTATGTAATTACGAAGGCGAAACCGTGGATTGTATCGAGATAGAGAGTGGTTCTTATCAGCGTAGGTGATGCACTGTAACACACTAGGTGAGAGAAGTATGGACGCACCAGACTCATGTGCACTGCTCAGAGTCTTAGGTGTGTTAAAACTCTAATCCACACTCTCGATTCCCCGAACCACACCTGACACCAACACTGATTATATGAGATACGAGCAGGTTTATATATGTTCTAGAAGTATACAACAGGAGAGAGAGCCACCACACACCGCCAAAAATCGATCCTTATTGTTAGACGACGCCTATTCATATTGTACAAGACAGGTAACGCCAGCAATCAGGAGATTTCAGGACTTGCTAAATCGCTTTCCTTTTTTCGATATCTGTTCAATTTCATTTAGTTATTGACGTCTCAAAAGTAGTTCATTGTTTTGGGCAATTTTATGTTCTTAGACGTAACAATCGTTTTGCAATAACACTATGCGTCACGTTAAAGGTTCTATAGCCAATAACAATAACAGTATCTAAATCGAAGTGTTTATATTTCCTTCACAAATAAAATTTCTTGATAATTTTCACTGTTCAAGCAATTACTTGCACATTCGCAATTCGCAATGTTTTCAGGTGGTGGTGGGGATGAGGGGGGGTGTTGGAAGTGGAATTTCAAGCACGGGGGGGGGTAGAAACAGGGAGTCCTAGACTGGCCTTGTACCCCCAAGATGGGTGCAGGTGACGAAATTCCTTCCACAAACAAGAATTTTTTTTTTATCACAGCTTATAACATTCTTTTAGAAATACATTCCGACACAGGATGGGGGGGGGGGGGGGGGGGTAAAAAACATTGTTTCCCTTGAACTCTGCTCATCGGGATGTAATGAGAAACGGGGTAGATTCACTGCCAGTGCCACTTAAGCGTCCAGCTCCTAAATGTTAAGTAACAAAAACCGTGAACGATACATTAATCGAAATCTGGTCAGGGAATCACATATTTCTTAGAAACTATCCACGTAAAACATTTTAAAAAAAATCAAGCAGGGGGGGGGGGTGGCGTGTAGTAATGGTATCCAGATTTCACTGCCCTGTGCACATTCTACAGTCAAAGCTTCAATTATCATAAGAACTGCATGACTAGATTTCTAGATTCCGGAGAAATGTATTTGCGCATGATACACACATGGCTTTGCCCGCCCCCCCCTTACTTTTTTATGAAGCAAGTTTAAGTTTTAAGTCTTTTTTTAATATATCACTTTATTTCAAGTTAAGTTATGGGATAAGATATCACATTGAATTATTATGAATATTTTTGTATTATTAAACAAAAATTGATCGTAAATTCGCTGGAACGTGTTTTATGAAAACTTTTTTAACACGTTCTTTCAATCTTAGATTCAATACTCTGTGCTTGGATCGCTATAACTACTCCTCATATTAGATAATGGAGTCTTTTGCAAAAGACATTAGTCACGCGGCCCTGAGCACTGATCTACGCGTAAAGTTTTTTACTATCATCTTCCTTACCGGCCACGTACGCCCATGAACTCGCAATTTCCCGCTGTGGCCATTTTTGACAGTGGTGATAACTTATTTCCTCTCTGCACATCATCCAAACCATGAAAGATTATTCACCATGAATATTCCCCGAGTTCATTTAAGAAAAAACAACAAATACCAACGTTTTTAATGAGGGGCATTTTTCATTAATACGCCATGCGGCGTAGCTTGAATTAAATATGAAGCAGAAAGCATTGGGGTTTGGGGGCGCCCAAAAACCTTAATGGCGTCCAAGGCAAAGACCCTGTGAGAGACAAGCCCCCGAGAGCTTCACCAGTGTATTTTAGACAATTTCTTTAAGTTTTAGAACACAGCACACATGGTAAAGACAGTTGGTAATTCCATTCTAACTATATTTAAAAACACCCCCCAGCACAACAAAACTATTATTTCACAAAAGCCTAATTAGTATCTGTAAATATAAATTTAACTTTCACATCTCGTAACTTAATAAGAAATTTATCTCGTAAAATTCTTTCTCGTAAATTTACGAAAAATTAATTAAATATTGCCATGGAATAACTTCCATTCTAAGCCTATCCTAGATTCTCTTCTCGTCATCCTTTTAAATACAATCCATGATATCTGGTTCGATCGAAGCAATGTCAAGGTAATTATCAATTAGGTTAAACAGTCAACTTACAGCATGAATTCATTTATGTATTCAATTACAAATATAAAGAAATACGACGGATTATATTTCTGCGCCATAAAGCGGTCACGATTGAGAGAATAGAGCTGTTGTAACTCGGGAGCGATCGAGGGGGGGTGGGGGGGGCAGCAAGGTATGTGGAGTGTTTGTTATTGATTCTCTAGACGACTCGCTATATAAGAGATAGATGCGCATATCTAGCCTTGCAGTGGTCATTGAGAGCATAAGTGATCACGAGTCTAGTATTAGAAGACAGATAAGCAAGAGAATAACTCTTAGAAGTTTAAAAACCTATCAAGACTCGTTCAAAGAGTGTGACCTTTCCTTCCCCCCATATCGTATGGAGAGCATCTCGTAGGAAGCTGGCTGCTTATATTAAACAATTGACAGGGATGGACAAAGTAGTTCCATAATATGTCTTTCTATCAACTGTGGGGTCTGTCGAGATATAGGAGTCATAGAGAGAGTATATATCTCTGATGAGTATTCAGCAGTGATTTTTACTTGTGTAAGATTTATAGTCTTTCATTCAACTTGCAGAGTAGAAGGCTTAATTCCATATAATTAATCTGCCGCCAAATATTAAATTTAAATGAGCCTTCGATATCATAGTTTCTTGCCTGATTTTTAATACCTTGTCGGGGGGGGGTGGGGGGGGGGGGGTAATGCTAAAATTATCACAATCGTTTTGAAAGTTCGAGCCCCTTTGCAAAATTCTGCATTGGTTGCACCGTGATGGTTAACATAACGTCCCGTCGACGATGATGTATGTCCCTCAAAAATAGTTATATAATTGTCTACAAATGACCACTGGCGGTTAACTAGGTGCGATTATTTTTAATGAGTCAAAAGATATAATGTCGAGTTGAAATAAGGCGAAAAGTCTGCTTATAGATGAGAAAAAGAGGGGCGCGTACATGACTTATATAGGTTTTCTGAAAGACCAAATGAAACGAGCGAGGTGGGTTTCCTTCTGATTTTCTTTCATGCGATAACTGTGGCAAAAACGGCTACACACGTGCTTCGTCTAATTAATATATCTTGCCCCATCCTCTCTCTCTCTCTCTTCCCTCTCTCTGTCTCTCCTCGCACGCAACACACGTGCTCGGTGTAAATGGGCAAAATAACATACGTACCCATAATTGTTTTAAACACATCGCACCACTTCCCCAGTTAGCATCGATATCATACCTATACACAGTTGTAGGATTCGGCTAGTATCTCGTAAAATTACCGAGAAGCCAAGAAGGTGAATTTATCATTTTCGTTTTACCATGCATACCTAAATGAGCTTTGTCAGCCAACCCTTTTAATTTGCTCTACAATTCAAATCTATCTTTTTTGCCGCAAACAAGTGTGGACAGGCGCCATTGCCTCCGTGCCCATAGGAATACCCCCTGACCTCAAAACTAGGCCTATAATGTTACGTCCAGTAAAATATTGTGCATTCCACCCTAAATACACAATCTACTAACGCGCCAATAGGAATTTTATTGTCAGAAAAATGGTAGAAAATATTAACACAATTCTCCAAAGACTCAGGCTTAATAATATAACTTATCATCGGACGAATCTTCAAAATTTCCGGTGTTTTTGTTGAATTAGTCCCGGTCCTTTTTTTTTAAATTTCACATGTGTACATAGGGCAACAAAATTGTGCAAGGCATTGATTTAATACTATGTTTTGTATAACAAAAATTAACAAGTAACAAATTAATTTGGTATCTAAATTTTTATTTTTGGTTATTGATAACATACATTACAGATAAACTGTGGCTTGTTACATTTATGCACATTGCCTCAAAATATGACGTTGAACTTATGAATTATTGGTCAACTAGCTATCATCGACGGATTATAACCTATTCTTAATGTCACATTTCCGATTTCCTCGATCATCCAACTGTAAAAAGAATTCAAGGGACAAATATAATAGGATATCAATTATATAGTTTGTAAAAATCTAACCATTTTTTTAATGTTTATATGGACACATTTTGCCTCTTTTTGGAAATGAATCTATCACCATTCCAGTGTAAATTATTCTTCAAAGGACCTAAACATATCACGAAATATTCTCCCCTTCGTGGCCACATTTAGTCGAAAAAAATTGAAATCAACATTATTTGTGCAGTTTTCATTTCTTTATCAATGTCAGAAGTTTTGTGTTTGTTCGGTTTGATGTGGACAAAGCTGAAAAATTTGAGTCAAAGTTCAACAATTTGGACTATTTTAAAGGACCAAAACGCAAATTGATCATTGTGTTTGTACGTGTACAACTCAGTTATGACTCAAGACTTTAACATTTGATTGTGGATACATTACTACAATGTATTATTGATAATAAATCATTGCATATTTGTTTAGTTACTCTTCAGCTTATTTTCATGAAATACCAGGCCGATTTTGACCCTTTCCGGTGGGCTCTCAACGTTGAACTATGTACGAATTACATGTATTGTTTACGTCAATATTGTATCAGTATTAACGCTGCAGGCGTGTCGTGTGCTGAAATTCAACATAATGTGTTGTGTTATTTATTTTAGTTCAACTTATTTGGAAAGTAATGAAATGATTTAAAGGAAGAAATCTAGTATACCTATGTGTTCTTCAACAAGTGACGCGTGGGAAAAATTAACGCATTCACTAAGTGACCACGTAATAGTGTAATATTTCCCGCCACGCGAACATAACCTCATACAGTAATTCTCAGGTGTTTGTCGATTTCAATTAGAAAAGTCGCCCAAGTCAATAGATATGGTTATTCATATCTGTTAATAACCTCCTTGTAATGGAAGGAAGATCTTTAGGTTCTTTTTTAAAGATGATATCAGGGTTCGATAATCGGAAAAGTAGAGAGATAAAATCTTATGGCACATTGAGAGTGATACTTATATAGGAGAGAGAGTTTCGTGATTAGTTTGTGCCAGTGTAGTTTTTTATGCAGGGGATGGAATTCTATATTCTGCAAACGCACTTAAATATTAAGTTGAGGTACAGTAACGAGAATTTGGAAATTAAAAATTTTTGCGGAACAGATTTATTAATTTTCAACTGCAGATGTCTTTGTTCAGACAATTAAGCAGTTATCCAACTTCATGATTCTATAGATAGAATATCATGCTATGAAAGATAAAAACATCAAGCCCCATCGAACTACAGTCTCAGTAAAACTGCATTCGGGCCATACTCAGATAGCGGTGGTAGTGTTATGCGAAAGGGCATTATCGTTAAATGGGAAAACGCGAAACGTGCACAGCTTGCTGATAACTGCCAAGAGCTGGGACGTACACGGGTACTAGGACTCGGCATGTGTATACCTATGCAAATCAGATAGTTACGAAATAGAAAACTACATGCACAGTGTATATTAGAACTTCACCGATGTAACCAATTGATGTCAATATCATTACTGAAAAATATATTGATTGATTTTTAATGTTTGTTACCGTACTCGAGTGAATATTCACTCATTATGGAGCACGTCACCAATGCCGGCTAAGGCTGCCAAATTTAAGGCCTCATGCTCGGCATCATCTCAGGCATGTTGACGCAGGGAGGGACTCCTTTTTCAGTCGCACCACTCTTGCCTGTGATACACGGGACCTCGATCTTTCCGGTCTCATTCCAAATGCACCGCCCCCATTTAGTCGCCATCCTACGACACCGCAACAGGGTCATGCTGCGACCTATTCTAACCCGGAAAACGCCATAAAATGATCCGTCTAAATGATCGTGCTGTCAAATGACACAAGAAAATTTCATCGAGATATTACTGTTTTCCTTTCCCAGATACGCATTAATCGACTAATTCTTTAATAAAAGTACTTAAAACTGGGGTGTATTTTGAATGTTGTTTATGTCATATTGTTTAACTTATTTAAATATACTGTATACGTAATATAGATTATTGACTTTGTCTAATTCTTTACAGTATTGTCTAGTTTCATGCACAGAGTATTGCCTATGTAAAATGATTTGATCCACTATTACCGATACATTATAATGTATTCGAAATTATCTAGAAACCATTATTATAACTTCTTTCTTTCAAAACTCCCTATCCACCAGCTGACGTGGCACTACTTCTTTTTTAAAAAACGTCAGTTTTGACTGTCCTGTATTTTGTTTGGGGTCTTTTTGGGGGGGGGGGGGGGGGGGGGGGGGGGCAAGTAACAAGCATTGCTGCAGAGTATGCACAGCCACAGCAATACACCAGTCCTACCCGGTACACAATATTATTGGAGCCGCAAGCAAAATTATATCTTCATTATGTTAAGGCTAATATCATAAACTTAAGGTAAAAGGGAATATTGTGAATCCAGGATAGGACATACATAACATGATACATGAAGCACCCACGTACCACAACACTTGTTCTGAGAGCACGTAAATGGAACGTAAGCTTGAAGGTATGAATTAATCACATATCGGAAGGAACGACACCTTAGGGGCTGCAGCTTTGCACTTTCAACAAGACCAGTCAAGATGAGTAATGAAAATAAATAAAAAAAAATTACCTTTTCAGCACTTAACTCTATAAATAAATTACTGCAACGAATAAATCAAAATTAACACTTTTTTAACATTATTATACAATTGCTTCTTTGCAAAACTAGAGATCCGTTGATACCCTGGGCATAAACTCCGAGGACGCTTTTTGCGCGGGCCATGAGACGGAGTCGATTCTGTGGGAGGAAACCATGTGTCCGCGTTGATCCCGATCAACATATCCTCTCACATAGCCACCAGCCTGCCCCACCGACCGAGGAAGCTCCGAACTCCGTGCCTCGTAGCAGTGAAGAAGCAAGTGCTATACAACCACTACTGCTAGCACAGACGCTTCCATAACACCACGATAAAACCATTATAATTATGGTGAAATGCCGACTATAACTGATAGCACCTCGAGTGCTAGAAGACGAGTGGAGACGGGCCAAGCGGACTCATGCGTGCAAGAAGAAGGCGTCTAAGTGACATATATCGCACGTATGATCCACACACACGGAGAGATCATCGAACATATTCACAGTTATACAAATCTGTACGGACAGAGGATGAATTGCGAGGCATGCGTAGTCCTGAGAGGTCATGAAATGACGCAACCAGCGAGGAATAAAATGCCAGAGGAAACACATATCTTACCCTATATCTAGTTCAATGATGGTATAGTTCTTAGTGGTAAGGCAGATTTAACAGACGTACTCGTTAGAGGTTATCCATGTAGGACGAATGAGATGGAGTATCACATAGACTGCGAGTGGGCGCAAAGCGCAAGGAATTTAAGTACCCGAGAATGTGCGATATATCTATCGAGTGGGCTCGGACACTTTCTCTACAAACGGTTCAACCCTGGTAAGGCCTACACATCATTTCAACACGGACCAGTCATCGAATCACTACTACGCGCGTGCGATTAGCTTGGAGAGTAGTAGATGGAGGTATGATAAAGGTGAAAAAATTACCCGTTATTAAGGCAACTTAACACTATAAATTAAATAGATACTGCACGATATAATCAAGTATGAGATTAGAACTAAGACTTTAACATTACAAATAGATCACCAATTTTCATAACAGGCGGATTGTAATAACCATGTACAAACACCTAAGATAATTCTCAAAATTACAACATCTTGTGAGACAGAGGAATGAATTTGACGTGCACCAATTTGAAAGGACAGTACAACATCAGGGGCAGCTAAGACCTGTAAGGACGAGCGATAATTGAGTGCACCATTTTGAGGACAGTACAGACAGGACGGCCAGCCTTCTTGGAGAGTTCCTTGCACAGACCGCAACTCGAAGATGTCATGAAAATAAAAAAATTACATTTCAGCACTTAACGTCTAAATAATAATTCACGTCACGATAAAATCCAAAAATGTAACAACTTTTTAAGCATTATTATTACAAATGCTTCTTGGTAAAAAATAGAGCTAGGTTGATATGCTGGCCTAATCAGCAGGATTTTGGCATGAGGGGAGTCATGGCTGTGGGAGGAAACCCATGTGT
>CAJDSM010058053.1:0-12161 GCA_903981925.1 Ostrea lurida | reverse complement strand
AAATTTAGTCCACAGTAGCACATTCTAAATCTAAAACTACTGCTCCTTTTAGTGAAGCAGTGCTCAGGTGAGCAATGTGGCCCATGGGCCTCCTGTTTTATTAACCTGAGATTTGTTACGGGTAACAATTTCTTGAATATCTGACGGAGATGGGACAGTCAATGAACGTTATGTCCATTCAAACACACTCAGATAATAAACTATGATAACGACATCTGCATGATACATGTATAAGTTTTGGGCTTCACACTAATTTTAATTGGGTATTTATATATTTATACCCAACATCACAATGGGCAGATAGCAAGTATTNTTAATTGGGTATTTATATATTTATACCCAACCTCACAATGGGCAGATAGCAAGTATCATTCAAAATTAATTATAATTATCAAAAGGTCATGCTAGTATTTACAGTTCTCATTATACACATATACATATTCTCATTCGTCACATTGTGATTGGACACGGGAAGCTAAAGGTGCGTACATATGTTGTCCCCAGTAGCGGAGCTAGAATTATCCGATATTTTCTTGATTCCAATTGGTGTACGGAAATTAATACCATNCGGAGCTAGAATTATCCGATATTTTCTTGATACCAATTGCTGTACGGAAATCAATACCAATGGGTTAATTTTATTCTGTTAATTCGTGACGTAAAAAAAAAAGAAATTCTAATTATTTTACAGATGTTGAAGGAGGTGATTATCCTGTGCTGTGTGGGCGCAGTTGGTAGTGCGAACCTTTGCCGTGACTGCCAGGTTCACGGGAAGTTGTTCAGAGACAACAGCAGATTCAGCTTCGATACAGAATGTTATCGTTTCAACTGTCAGTGCTACTGTTACGGTTCCTACAATTGCCAAACCTATATAACCAAAAACATCTGCAGAACTAGTAAGGGGCCATGCAGAAATTGCAGTGTTCAGGGGAGAGAATATCAGCATGGGCCCTTCGGGCTTATCGACGGGTGTTACATATTTGATTGCGATTGTAATTGCGATGGTTCCTATGTTTGTCCTGCACAAAGAACTAGATTTATTTGCTGATCATTTTACTGACAAAAGATTTATCCAAAACTAATGTTGTTTTAATAAACACTTCCTTGCAATCGATACATTTACTTTTCTTATTTATTACCACACGGAATAATAAGGATTTAAGGGCTTTTTATCTGAAGGACAGAAATGGTCTATTCTGGAATGTTTGATATAATTAGAATTCACTTTGTTTGTGTGAATTTCATTTGATGAAAAGGTGAAGATAACGAACAGTGATCAATTTCACAAGTCCAAACGGAATACAAATTAAAAGCTGGGCAAACATGGATCCCTGGATACACCATAGGTGGGATCAGATGCCTAGGAGGAGTAAGAATTCCCTGTCGATTGGTCACACCTGCCGTAATTACATTGTCTTGATCAGGTAAACGAAATAATTCATAATTAAATCAGTGTGTAAAGAACGGCCTATCAATGGTATGAAACACGCCAGACAGTATTTTAAAACTCAAAGGCAGGTTGAACTGGAAAACTACGATTGTTCTAGCGACCACAAAATTTGAAATACTAATTTTAATATATCGTTATATTTTTGACTTGCCTCTGAAAAAATGATCTGTAAACTTTGTGTGTTATTTTTAAACGTATAGTACACGCAATACCTGTGGGTTCAAAAATTAGAATTTCGAAATCGTTTATGTTTGTGATTGGTCAAATAATGATCATAGCATTATTTCAGAAATATTCATGAAAATCGATGGTTTCGCTTATCATGCACCAACTGTTTAAAGGGGTATAGACCCGTTTTGAGCTAAATTTTATATTTGCATTTTCAATGTTTCAAATAATGGTCAGTAAAAATTAAGAACGTCATTTGTTGTGTTACAAGTGAGATACAGCACTTCCAATTCGCCGCTATGTAGACAAAGCCCGTGTCATGTTTTTGTTTACCTATATTGAATATGCTAGTATATGCTCCGATTAAAGCAATTTTTTTTCCATATTACAAGTTCATTCTGAACAGAATTAAACAGTTACCAGTGTTAAGCACATCACATTTTGTTTTAAACATGGTATTTCCCGATAATCAACCTTTAAACAAAAACAAAGCACGAGCCTTGTATTGTGAGCAATTGGTATCGACGTCACCCAATGACAGGTTGTACTGACGAACTAGTTCGTTGAATTACGAAATTATTACGCAGAACAAAATATTGCGTATCGAATTAGTTGAGAAATATAAACACCATAATGCATGTGATAATATGTAATTTAAAAATGTAATTTGTCATATGAAGAACACAGTTTCTGGATATTTCAATCAATATATTCCAAAGTACTGTAGAGCGTAATTGATCATCTCAAATCGTGTTTTCTCTGATGGACGGATCTGATGACTTGCAACAACATTTTTATCAGGCTCCTTGCAACTGTACTCTAAACACACTTGGCAGTAATTCCACACGTTGTAATCGCACTTATATTCGAACTGTTCTTCAAAACAGAAAATTCTTCAAAATTATGCATCACTTTTAAACACATTTAATATCCTAATGAATAGGACGGTTTAATGTAACTTACCTTACTTACAATGCATTTCAAAAGCACCCCAAGACCCTTAGAAAGATATAATGATCCAGCGAATGTTCTACCAAGCTCCCATCTTTCACCCTCACAACATATTAAAACATATGAAAGAGAAACATCAGACATATTGTGAAACATATGCTAAAAGTGATGTAAATCAAATGAGGATTCTGAAAATTTCTAAAGAACTTCTAGTAAATTTAAAACTACAGATATTTTTCTGAAATCAACAACATAAAAAATGTATGACTTTTCAACACTTTACACATCCATTCCTCGATCACGCTTATTTCTTGCTTCTTCAACAAAGACGGCAATAGGGAAATATCCATGTCGAGTGACTACTCATCCAATGATTTAATTTGTTAAACTCCATTCTGATTCTACTCACAAGTATACTTCGAAATTAATATCAAAACGAAGATGAGATTCCTCATTGACATTAATTTTGTAGTATTTCCAACATTGTGTTGGAATTCCCAAGGGCACGAATTGTGCTCCTTTGTTAGCTGACTTATTTTCATCTTCGTACGAGAAAAAAAATATTCAAAAACTTCTCCATGAGAAAAAAACCTCTAGCTGCAACTTTTTATTCGAAACACTAGTATTCCACAGAGTCCTACACATCTGCATCGTTCTTAGATAGTTTATTGAACATAGACATCGACGCCAAACTAACAACTCAACATTATGAAAAAAAAATGGGACAATATCTAGTTCTCTGGACATCGTCAACATCCCAAATATATGCAGTAACATATTCCATCAGAACTTATTTTTCTTTAGTTATCAAATAGACAAGAGCTTGTTCTGTGTATGACTTTTTGTATTTTTGACAAACAAGTTGGTATTGCAGGGATTTGAACTGTCACGTTAAAACTCAGCATCTGGCTAATTCTATGGTCGTTGCAATGATCTAGTTTGTCAATACAACTTGTTATTGGGTCAAATGATTTCTGATGTATTTTATACCTTTTCTTGGACAGTTCTTCATATACACCGATTGTGACTGCTGATTACTCCATTTATGACTCACAGAAAATCCATATGACTGGTCAAGATGGAATGCTCACTCGAGCTCGTCCTGGGCCTGGGCACCTGCTCCCACTTTTGGTATTATTCATGGGTTTGTATTTGCCCATCTCTTACGGTAATTTGTACTCCATGTAGGGGTCATGCGATTGACCTAGATGGTACTAATCATTGTTTGCTATTTTCACGTTCGATATAAGCGAATTGTGAATTAAAACAACCCCAACGATTATCTTATTGTTTTTGTTTACATAAGATTGCTTCACAGAAAATACCATGTTTAAACAAAACGAGATGTGATTATCACTAGGAATTATAGTGAAGAATTGTAAGTGATGTATCTCACTTGTAACTCAACAAATGACGTTCCAATTTTTGCTGACTATTACAAATACCCTAAGTGAGCATTGTAAACATTAAAAATGGAAATCTAAAATATGAACATTTTTAAGCTCAGAACGTGTCCATGCCCTTTTAACAGAAAACTTATGTGCTGTGAAGTGTAGCGGACAGTATTTCGAGTGACAGGGTAGAGTTTCTCTTTTGATCACGCAATTGGTTTTAAATCGGTGTTTACAAGCAATTGTCTTTCGCCCATTTCTAATACATTTCTAGAAGATAAACCAAGAGGGGAAGATGAAGTAAAATGCTGTATGACATGTTACTTAGCAATTATAAAGCCGTTCTTCACACACCGATTTTGACTACAGATTACTGTTTACCTGATCAAAACAATGGGACTTACGGCAGGTGTGACCGGTTGACAACTTGACGGAGGGATGCTTACTCCTCCTGTGCACCTGATCCCACCTCTGATGTATCCAGGGGTCCGTGTTTGCCCAAGTCTTGTATTGCATTCTGTTTGGGACTTACCAGATTGGTCACTGTTCGTTATCTTCCCCTTATCATTATGAACAGAAGTATACCCGATATTCATTTGACTTTCTAAGTTGCTAGATGCTAATCCTCTCTTTCATAAGTTTTTCCCACATTATTTGCGTTCTATGTCGTTTTAATTCTTTTCTGTTGTTCAAATTTATTCACATTACAAGTATGATAAGGAATTCTCCGGATACGAGTTCATTTTTGCACTTGTTAACCATGATAACTTAACTTAGTTATCCATTACCATATTATACATTGCAGATTAGAACAGTGGGGGGATTTATGAGGAATAAATGACGGTTTTTAATTCTCTTTCTAGATAATAAGAATGCAATGTGTAGTGTGAACACGTTTGTTACATAGATATAATTCTAGCTTTTTGTACCTCTTTTACTATCGCAGTTCATTGGCGGAGTTTGACAGGAGAGAGAATAAAGATACGACGAAATAAAATACGGCGTGCATTATTTATATTTCAGTATACGGTGGCGTGTATACAGGTCTGGAGGATTCCTCTGAAATATATATGTTGGTATTGCCCCGGATACTAGTGTATTAGTGTACAGGACATACAAAAGAAGACGAAGATCAGCAAAGAGGCAGAAGTTGTGGAGTTAGAGGATGAGGTTTCTGGTGATGAGATGAAGTTAGATTTATAGACCACATACACACGGTGTCATTGAAGGGGTAGACATTGGTAGCACATAGATGATGCGGATTTCACAGACCTACAGTTACTAGTATATAAAGGCAAAGATAACGAACAGTAATCAATCTCGTAAGTCCTAAATAGAATATAAAACAAGAGTTGGGCAAACACGGACCCCTGGACAAAGGTGGGATCAGGTGCCTATGAGGAGTAAGCATCCCCTGTTCACCTGTCACACCCGCCGTAAACATTGTCTAGATCAAATCAGCGTAGCAATCCGTAGTCAAATCAGTGTGTGAAAAACGGCTGAACATTAGCAGTACCCATTGCGGTCAAAATGGAGCATATTCCATTGCTTTGTCTGGCGGTTATGGTGACATTGAGGTTGGACAAGGATTTACCTGGGGAAGGAGGAAGGTGAAGGTAACAAAGGCTTACCCAAAGTTTTCAGAATCATGAAGAGTCCTTTAAAAAGAATGAGTTATGTTTTCGCTTGATCTATAACTTCTTTCCAACACAGAAAAGGAAACTAGAGATTGAAGAGGGAGATCTCGGATCCATCCTCAAAAGAAGGTGAAGATCAGCACTTGGATGGGTGACCAAATAGTGGTAGCGTGTAGACTCTGGTGTTTGGTGGACCTGCTTCAGGTAGAGCCCTTCTAAGTTCTGGGACTTAGTGTTTTTGTACAGACGTGTTTTCGTCTGGGGAAAACGGTGGTTGTTGTCGGGAACGACGGATATCCTTTCTGAAAAGGTGTCAATATTTTTAAAAAGAGAGAACTCGTGTGCTGTGAAGTGTAGCGGACAGTATTTCAAGTGACAGCTTGGGTAGAGTTTCTCTTTTGATCACGCAAGTTTAAGCAACGGCAAGTGTGATCAGACTTCCGAGTCATAAAATGGTGGCAGCGTAGTGCCTGTGGTGCTTGGTTGGCCTGCTTCCGGTAAAATCTCTTGGTACAGACGTTATATCCTCCGGTGACGACGTTGATGATTCAGAGAGAACTCATGCTAAGTTTTAAATTGGACGGAGCCTCCCCGAGCGGGGGAAAGTGTAGCGGACAGTATATAGGGAACTAAATATACTGCCTAGCTAACTTTCTGGTGAGTAGTAATCTCTCTCTCCTCTCTCCTTCTTCCCTCTCTCATCTCTCTTCTCTCTCTCTCTCTCTCTCTCTCTCTCTCTCTCATCTCCCTCTGTCCTTCTTCTACCTCTTCTCTCTCCTCCTCTTCTCCTTCTCTCTCTCTGGTCCTCCTCTTCTCCTCTCTCTCTTCTCTCTCTCTCCTCTTCTCTCTCTCTCTCTTCTCTTCTCTCTCCTCGTCTCTCCTCTCTCTCTCTCTCTCTCTCTCTTCTCTCTCTCTCTCTCTCCTCTCCTCTCTCTCTCCTCCTCTCTCTCTCTCTCTCTTCTCTCCTCTCTCTCTCTCTCTCATCCTTCTTCTCTCTCTCTCTCTCTACTCTCTTCTCTTCTCCTCTCTCTCTCTCTATATATATATATACACGGTACATATCATTATCGCACTCTGTCCGAGGTGTGTGTGTGGAACATCTATATACAGTGCACGTTAGATATTAAATATAGATTGATTGATTATTTATTGTTTTACGTCCCACCGAGAATATTTCACTCATATGGAGACGTCACCAATGCCGGTGAAGGGCTGCAAAATTTAGGCCTATGCTTGGCACTCAGGGCCTTTGAGCAGGGAGGGATCTTTTTCGTGCCACACCTGCTGTAACACGGGGCCTCGGTTTTTCCGGTCTCTTCCGAATGACTGCCCATTCAGTCGCCTCTTACGACACGCAAGGGGATGCTGGGGACCTATTCTAACCCGGACCCCCACGGGTGTATTAAATATAGATAAAAAGTTAAAAACACAGAGTCGTGTACAGCTGGGCGGCACCGGCACCTCCACTGTTCCTTCTCGTGGCTTGTTCCAGAGCTAGATGGCGAGGCGTAAAAAAGAGGTCTTGTATGCTATTGCCCTGGATTGTGGTACAAGAATTACATGTAGCAGGGCATGGTCTCAGGTCCGCAGTGATGCTGGTTGTAGGCAGCTCACCGCCGGAATGTTCACTATCTGATAAACTATTCTGTATAGCATGATGACTTCGGCCCTTTCCCGACGGAGCTGGAGTGACTGCCACTGGAGTTGCTGTTGCATAGATGTTACACTGTGTGTGCGCTAGTAATCTGGCTGCTTTACGCTGTACAACCTCGAATTTGTTGATGTTCTCCTTCTTGGCTGGGCTCCACACACTGGAAGTATTGATATTCGATGGTAGGTCGCACAAGGGTGGAGTAACACTGTGCTTTGATGGTGATTGGGCATTGGTTGATGTTTCTGCCGAGGAAGGCCAGAGTGGAGTTCACCTTTTTGGTGATCTCCCCCTCCGTGTATGCCAGCTAAGGGTCGTAAAAATAGTCAGGCCAAAGTACTTCGCAGAGTCAAAGTCCTGTGGACTTTGTATTTGGCGATTATTGGGGATTTCCGGTTGGTAACCCATAGCACTTCCGGGTTGAACTGCATAAACCATCGGTCCTCCCACTGCTGTAATTTGTTGAGGTCGCTCTGCAAAGTCGTCTGGTCCTCTGGTGTCTTAATCCTCCAGTAGATCAGACAATTTTTCATTAGCAGAGTCTGGTGGTAGATGACACTAATTAATGATGGCAGACCGTTGATGGAAATTAAGAAGAGCAGTGGATCTAAGACAGTCCCCGGAGGAACTCCTGATGAAACAGTTAGAGTGACTGATGGTGATAACACGCTGTGTGCGGCCAATAAGGAAACTCTGGATCCAATCATGGGTGCGGCCCCTGATGCCGTAGTGATGTAGTTTCATCTGCAGTAGTCAGTTGTGTGGGATCTTATTGAAGGCCGTGGAGAAGTCAAAAAGTACATAGTCCACTTGTTATACCCCGAACCAAGTTGGGGGGGGTATATAGGAATCACTCTTGTCCGTCTGTCCTGGTCTGTATGACCGTCCGTGTGGGACTGTCCGTTTCTGGTCTGTGGCAGATTCGTGTCGAGCCATAACTGCTTGGTTCTTGTGAAGGTAGGCCATTACCATAACAATTTTGTGCACATGGGTGTATCACTATGAAGACGAGTGTGTCCCGCGTCATAATGATGATAACTGTATGACCATAGAGCTTTACCCCAACGGTCGTAAAATTATCAGTTTTTTTAACACATGAATTGCGTGTTAGCCATAACTTTCTTTGTTCATATGCCATAAGATATCCTGCATATTGGCCATGTATGCCATCACCCTATGAGACGATGTGTCTGTCACTCAAGCTTCTCTCCTGTCTGTAAACATTTGTATTCCATGTAAACGATCCCTGTCTGTCCCGCTGCAGTTTCGTGATCTGGGCCATAACTTTAATTGTTCTTTTTTAGCGTAGGCAACGCATACTTTGGCACATGGCGTGTTCACTGATGAGACATTTGTCGGGTATATGGATGACTGTCATGTACCTTGACCTTGTACCTCAATGTCAAAATTATTATGTTTTCTCTAACATGATTTGTGTCGGGCATAACTTCCTCTTTGTTCCACTTTCGCATACATGCCATTCCGTAATTGGCACAATGGACCTCTCATCATGAGACCGATGCCTGCCCATGTACTCTTGGACTTTGTCTGTCCTCGTTCTGCGGTGTTGATCTCGTGCAGGCATAACTTCTTTTGTTCCTTTTGATATACTGCTGACCCATATCTAGCATATGGATGGTATCAATATATGAGGATGTATTGCATGCATTCATGACTCATTATTGCTTTGACCATTGTGACCTTGATTAATTTGACACTATTATAATCACAGGTATAAAAAGTTCTCATAAACATGGATTATATTTGGGGCTGATGCAACTTACGATTCTGATCTCCTGTTAACTACCTTGATCTCAAGGTAAACTTAAAGGTTTTTTAAACAGCTTTGTGTCCGGGCCAATATCTTCTTTGTTATCCACGCTGCTCGAGTGACTCAGTAAGTGTAACCGATTGTGGGTGGGGGGGTAAATCCTTTTGTGAGTTGTTACCACAGTATTTCTAGTTCTCCTAGGTCTAGGCTCAGTGTGAGGTCATGAACTGACGGGATGAGTTGGGTTTCAGTTGAGCGACGATTCTTGAATCCACGCTGGCTATCAGTGACGAGATGTGGCTGTGGACTATATGTTCCATGACATTGCTGCTTACAGATGTCAGTGACACGGGTCGATAGTTGGCTGGTGCACTTCGGTCTCCCTTCATGTTGAGTGGCCGCGTTGTGTTGGTCGACTTCCATTCATCTGGGGGCCTTGCCTTGGTCTAATGAAGCTTGGAAAAGTAGGCTAAGTGTCAAAGCTGGTACTATTTGGTGTGACAACCTAATTCTTGTGTTGTTGATGTATAGGCTACATAGTTTTCGAGTAGTGGTTTTGTTATATTTATTTACATATAATTATAAGTAAATACGTGTAAGTATAAGTGTAGGACTTGCGCAATATGTGGTTCCTGTCAATAATTTATTACAGATACAGAAAATACAGACTGAAGTAAACTTGTATTGGTTAAAAAAACAAAACACTCCACTACACAGATTTACAATGCAGTAATCACTAATAGGTAGGTGTTAAATTACTCTGGACCAAACTTACATAGGGTCGAAATCGTACGCAACCGGCAAATTCTATACTAGAGGTAAACTGGTCCGCCTGTTGAGTTACCCATCGGCGTAGCATCAATCAACGGGATACCAGTTTATACTAGAGGGCGCGCGCGGTTTACTTTCACTTTTGTTGGAGTGCTAAGATATCTAGGAATGTCAGAAACCGCGAGAATTTGATCATCTGCTCAGTCATAGAGAATTAATTCACGGTGCCGTGTAGTGCAATGTATGAGACTCTTTTTATCTGAATGAAGTTGTGCATTTCGGTAAGAATTTATACATAAATTAGCTTTTTAAAAAAGTTTGATGATGCAGCCAAGGTAAATAAATGCTTCTTCCAGAACCAAACTAGGCCTAGTTGTTTGAGAATAAAAGTAAATGTTTCCCCCCTACACCATTCAGTGGTTCATGTTACAATTCATGTTAGAAGACGCAGACAAGTTTGTTTTCCAAAGTCGCGTGAATGATTATTATTTTTATTTTACTTTTAGTTTCTCTTTAATTTCCAGGAATATTAGGCCTGTGCCGTATTATGTCCCAAACTGACTGTGTAACGGTGACGAATTTATCCGCTGAAGACTTTTAGGAAATTATAGTCAGATTTCAATCTAGCTTTTATATAAAATTACTTGCAATATGAAATTGAAACCATTTAGGTATGAATGTTGGGACGAAAGTCACAGACAAAGAAGTCAAGACGAAAATCAGGACAAAATATATGAACCAAAGAAGTAAAAGAAAGTAGGAAAAAGTCACAGGAAAAATGTAAGCAAAATCACAGCCACAATGATCAGTTTATATGAAAATATTGATTTTTGAAAAATAAATGTTATATGAATTTCGAAAATATATCTGTTTGTTAAGTTAAGGAATATGAGATAGGGTTTATACTTTTTATTGAGATTTATTGTTATCTAACTTTCCTAATTTGATGAAAATATTTGGATGATAGAACTAAGCTTATTGTTTATCGTATCTATTGGAAACATGAATTGGTTTATAATAAGAAGTTTTTGTTGTCTTGTTTTTGTAGGGAGGGTAGGCTTGTAATAATTGGTTACAATAATGTTAAATAAAATCAGATGCTGGACTTATTTATTAATTTTGTGACTTTAATGTCCTGTGACTGTTTGTCCTGTGTCTTTTTGTTGTGACCCTTTTGTCTGTGATTTGTCCTATTGTCATTGTGATTTTTTGTCCTGTGTTTTTGTCCTATCTGTTGATTTTGTTTTTAATTTTATGTCCAGTGATATTTGTCGCTGTGACTTTCTGTCCGTTTACCATAGGTATTATATCATCAGTTGAAAAATCGATTATAATAGCTATATAAGAAAACTAATAATGCTTGTTGACTGAATCAGAATGAAAGCATATAGGTGTAGGTGTAAAAGTCTAATACCTATCGCAAGGATGGTGGTTTGAACTTTCAAGCTCTGTGTGTGACGTCAAATTAAGGAGACGTAATATTGCATTTGGGATCGCATAATGATTGTTGTGACATCACAAAGAGACCAATATGAAAATTTGGGTGCGTATGCTGATTGTTTTGTCCCCATCGAATCAAAAATTTTTCTGAAGGGATATCAAAAATATGCATTTATAATCCGTTAGATATGTAACTTGGGTTCGGAAAAAGTGTTTCGTCAATATATTGAAGTTTACATTAATGTAATTTTGATGTAGCACATAAAAATTATTATCATTTATCTTATTATATAGGGTGCGTCGGGTGATTTTCATACCGGATATTTGCGATATTTCCAATGATACTGTGATACGTTATTTGCTAAATTTAAGTAGAAAATCAACACGCTGTTCTCTCTCGGGCTCCTTATTTCTATTGCTATGGAAGATTGGATCTTCTATGCAGAAATATGAAATAAGAAAAAGACTGGTTTATTCATTCTTATTGGAAGGAAAATGTCTAAGTGTTTAGAACAAACAGATATGTTTCCGACATATTAATACGTAACTTTTAATGTGAGCATTTCTCACTGAACGCTAAATTTCCTACCTGAACATCATCGCGATGTACCTGGGTATTGATGAAAAAACATCGCTATTACGAATTTTTATCCTGGAATTTCGATTCGGGCATCAAAATTTTGGTCTGTCCGTTTGTCTGTTATTTGTCCACTAAAAGACGTTAATGGCCATATATTGAATGAATGTGATGGACTTCAGATTAATATTGTGTTCCTTATACAAGCTGTTTAACTGGATAAAGTTTGACCTACTGATTTAGACTACCGAAGTTTGACAGCTACTTCCAAAACTTTAAACATTGGCATACTATTTGAATGGCAAGTATGAGGACTTTCATAATTTTCATTGTGTTCCTAAGACAAACCCTTTC
>CAJDSM010058042.1:0-10063 GCA_903981925.1 Ostrea lurida | reverse complement strand
AAACTCTGAGCGTTCACGATAATCCTACGATCAGGTGTTCAAGAATCGACACCTATGACTCGCAGTGACCCCGTGACCCGCTATCTCATTAACGAAAAATTGACTGCGAGGACCCTCACTTTGAGGCGTATTTATAACTAATTACGGATTTAATTGTGGGTGTGACCGGTCAGCAGAGGATGCTTACTCCTCCATGGCACCTGATCCTACCTTCGCTTTTGTCGGAGGTCCGTGTTGCCCTACACTCGATTTTGTATATGTTTTTTGGATTATGATTACGTTTGACACAATGTTAACTTCGCCTTTTTGTTTTTAATTGACCTGTGATATGCTTAAGATTAGTCATTAGAATGTAATTACGGCATAATCTAGTAAAGTTCGACATTGTGATAAAACTTAATCAAACTTGGTGCAGATTATATTAAGCGTAAACAACACCTATTTAGATTGTTTCGTATATCTTAAGTCAAAATTAGCTTCATTCCTTATAACCTAATTCAGAAAACTGTATTTAACGAATAATGTTTTCCATGAGGCGGAATAATTTTGTCGCAGAAACAAAGTAGAAAGCATTGTAACGTCATCCTAGGACGTCATAAAGAGCAAGTTAGATTAAGCAAAAATAATTGATGTTGCTCTATCTTGTTTCAGCCAATCAAATTGCTTGTAACAAGTGAAATTAAATTATTGGGGAAAATCTTCATCCCATCGGCCATGTGTAGGCAACACGGCGACTCTAGGTTGCAGGGATAGCACTTTAGAGTCCGTAAACCATAATGTTGCGTCTACAGACGGACGGCTCCAACGGACAAACAACCCTATTCCAGTATACCCGGAGTTTAATTAATATCAATTGAATTACTACAGATATTTTTCAAATGTCTTACATGTAAACACTATGTAATCTGCTTTGGAGTCAGAAACCCTGCCTCTTCCTGCTCTACATCATCATGCATTTAGTTTGTCTTACACACGTGCAGTTGTAGAGAAAGGATGAAGTGCAGTCTCCATATGCGCTGGTCCCTTTTTACATTGACTACAAACTCAAAACTACTACACTAAAGATAGAATTTTTTACATAAACGCCACAAAGAATGATTTCTGAAAACTTTTGATAGTTTCCTTTGTTTATAAACTTCATACCGGGTAGTTTTCGTCAAGGTTTGTAATTTTTTATTCCTTCATGAATAATGATAAAAGGAGTGGGCGGGTCTAAACAGAATATACCGCATGCGATTGCCTCGTTTGTAAATAAACATAGAACAAACGTCAATTCCACACTATTTTAATCGATGTATTAATTTTTAATTTGATTTATATACTAAATATTCACACAATTTAGCACCAAATATATCCCTATTTTTCAAGAATATAAATGAATAGCGATATCATTTTGCATTGCATGTTAAATACATGCCTGCATGTGCGCGCAGCATGTAGTGTTACAATTTTAATAATAAAATATGTGTAATGTGTAAAATTAATTTTTGATGAAATATATAAATCAATACTAGTGCCTTTTCACCTTTCAAATGATGTAAATATCATTTGTTTAGAAAAACAGATTTTATCATCGCTAGCCAAGAATTTTCGGTGCACCCCGCTCCCTGTGCGGGGAGCGAAATGGACCGAAAACCCTTGCCTAGCAAATTGTGCTTTGAAAACTACACGTATATTTAAATAGTTATACATTTATCTAAATACAATTTATCAAAGTAGATTTAGTGTGTTGGTAAATAAATTATATTTCGAAGACTTTTTTTAAAAATCACGAGACGTTGAAAGACTATGAAAGCGGACAATGCATTCAAATCACGTGTGTATCGTCTTTCGTATAGAGCGAGAGATTCAAGGTAGGTCATGGAGTTCGAATCTGGTTTCCATAATGGAGTGGTAACTAGGTGAATTTTTCCCAATTTATTTTTTTTAAATATCGGCGATTTAACATACGGGTATCGCTGTACGAATTTTAAAAGTGTTTAATGATATTCAAACACAGCCTGAATCCTGTAACCGTATGGTCCATCGAATTTATGTTTCTTGGGTTGTAAAAGTGTGGGCGGGGCTAAAATGCCTATGAGAAATGCAGCTAATGAGGAAACCCCAAGCTTGACTTAGACTCATATATCGTTTGTGGCGAATTTATACGTCATGTAGCATTTAAATCATAAAAGTACAAATGTTGATGAACTGAATCATGTAAATTTTAACATGACACAAGAAAATTTATTTTCTTTAAATATATTGGGGGCCGCTAGCATATGCCATTTCTCTTCATCCTTTGTCACTTTTGAGCAGTTTTTACACCGCCTTCATGTCCCAGCGGTGCAGGAGTCCTCTAATTCACCCCCCCCCCCTTCGGAAAATTCTTCATACCAAATTTGAAAAGATTTGAAACAATAGAGTAATTTTTTTATTGCATAAGGAAGAATAACATGATCATATTAATACATAAGAGGTACCTTGCCCCAAAGAGCCTACTCTCTAAAATGGGATACACGGTATGCCCAAGCACCATCTTTATACACTATATTATTCTATACATCTAATTTTCGTCGCGCTCGGAAGTCCAGAACTAGGTGTGGTAACGTACTCATATTTGTACATCAGTGCCATCTTACCCCAAAGGACCACCCTTGTAAATTTCATCTCAAATGGGATTCACGATATATCCCAACCACATCTTTATGCACTATATCATTATATACATCTAATTTTCGTCGGGCTCGGTAGTGCAGTTCTCAATAATATTTCTAACTAGGTCTGGTACATGTAACATAACCCTGTTTGTAATTAAGGGGCACCTTGGGGAAAATGGCCTACCTTGACACTTCTTTACGATTATACCTTATATTACCCCAGATGACAGTTTACTGTTCAGCCGACAGTGTACTATTTAGTAGTGAACTGAGAGTTGTCGCCCAACAATTGAATATCTGAATGATCTGATTGTTTCATAGATCTGAAAATGTCCACGGATAGCCCTTTTCACAGTTTAACTGTGGACAGCTTATTAGATATATATGTACATACGTAGTCATATACTAATTTCATAGTGACGTTACAAAGTTTTCCAGATTGTATCCCAGCTGAGATTTTCGGGAGTTGCCTAACGTGCTCGCGTGTACATGTAACTATCTAAATAAAAGATAAGAAGTAAGTAAACAACGAGAAGGCGAAAGTAACAAATAACTATCAATCCAAAACAAGAGTTGGACGATCACTGGTGTAAAGCTGATGTACATACCAGACATGGGGTAATGATGATGTGTAATAGAAAAAAAATGAAAAATGAACCCTAGAAAAAGATAAATCGGGTTTCCACCCCCTCTAGATTTTTACTGGAATATCCCTTAATTAAACATATACTTCTTTTATTTAAATGTGTCATTAATATTAATTTCATTGACCTAACCCCCATCCCCATATACAAATAACATTGAAACTAACAAAGACAATATTTGATCACTTGATATATATACAATTGTATATATAATTTTACTCTTCTATACTTTAAGACAACCACCATTAAAATATTCGTCAATAGTCCTTAATGTACTTGTGGGGAAAAAACCCCAGTAGCTTGCCTATTCTTAACAGACTCAACACTTTTGTTCCTCATAGATTCAACAACTTTCATAGTATTCTTTATGTACGCAAACTTAATCTTTCATCAAGCAGAGTGGCCCTTTTGATTAATTTGTTAATGCTTCCAATTTTAAGAAACCAATGCAACATATTTACCAAATGTCCACAGTTTAAACATGCATTCAAAGTTGTGTTATATAAATTTTATATACATTTATATGGGGAAGGAAATCCAAGTTTTGCAAAACTTGTAATGAATCCATTTGTAGATGTATATATACATAATAATGTTTGAATTGTTCAAAGTTGAAAACTAACCATTGAAATTCAATTGAATTATTCAATTACACAAGCAATTTGGTTTTACATGATTGATTGATTATTAATTGTTTTACGTCCCACCGAGAAAATTTCACTCATATGTAGAATGCATTGTGATTATCCTGTCACTATAAGGTTCAATCCTTCAATCATTTTAAAACTATTTGATGCAGTAAATATTTCTTTCTCCCTCTATTATCCAGCTTAAAATCACACCATAGTGAAAGGGACTTTTAGTAGTGTGTGTATATAAGTGGTACCATACATGCAAATTATGCGGTTATATAAACGGTGTTCTTGATTGGAAAACTGTGTACACAGACACTGTACAAACCCTTCTATGTAATTATAAAACAGTCCTCCAGTAATGGCAAATACTATATACCACTTTGTAATACTCTCTCTCTCTCTCTCTCTCTCTCTCACACACACATACAAAACACTATGCTTATTTAAATGCTATTATCAGGAATAAATTGTTGTACATTGTATGTATACGTAATAGTACATAACACTATGTTGAAAATTTAAGACAGTTTTATTGATATCTGTTGATTTTTTCAACCAAAAAGTAGTGGTAATGCATTACTTGATCTAAGTAATGCTAATATAATGCATTATTTGTAGAAAACAGAGTAATGGTAATGATAATGCCAAATTATTAAAGTAATGGTAATGTAATGCATTGATTTTCAATGTAATTCGCCCCATGTCTGGTACATAATATCCGGTATATACATCTAGACAAATTTATGTTTGGATTAAATGACAACAAATGGAAAGAGAATTGGAGTCATAGTTTATTCAACTATAAGTGATGGAGTTTTACTTTATTCATTTTGCGTGGGCGCTCCGGGTTAGAATAGGTCCTCAGCATCCCCTTGCATGTCGTAAGAGGCGACTGGATGGGCGGTCATTCGGATGAGACCGGAAAAACCGAGGTCCCGTATCACAGCAGGTGTGACACGAAAAAAAATCCCTCCCTGCTCAAAGGCCTTGAGCGCCGAGCATAGGTCTAAATTTTGCAGCCCTTCACCGGTAATGGTGACGTCTCCATATGAATGAAATAGTCTCGGGACGTAAAACAATAATCAATCAATCGTTCAAGGGTAGTCCATATGTATGCTACATAAGTTGGTGACTCTACGTAAAAAGGATAATGCTCTAAAACCTGCAAACCATATTGCTTCTTTGTTGTCCAGTGCGCTTGACCTTTGACCTAAAATTTGATAAGGAACATCTTCATCCCATGGGTAGATAACATGCCTGATATGGTAACTCTAAGTGGAAATGATAACACTTACATTCTGTTTACAGACGGACCGACATACATCCAGTACACCCCCCCCCCCACCTCTCCTAAACTTATTGCAGGGGATGGGTGGATGGGTTATAATTTTAAAGATAAAAGGCTTCATGTTCATTCCAAATTTCATTTAGTTTCAAATTAATAAGAATAGCATTACTGGACATGTTTTTCAAATGTTTACATATAAACACTATGTACCCCTTGTTCCAAAGATGCTTCATACCAAATTTGAAAAGTATTGGACTGGTAGTTGTTAAGAAGAAGTTAAAAAGAAGTTAAAAATGCTCAATTGTTAACGGACGACGACGGATGAAAACCGATTGTGACCTAAAGATGGACCTAGTGACTTATTGCATTGAACAGTGTGATGAGGAATGAATTTAACGCACAATAGTAATAAAGTATAAAAAAAAATCTCAGAAGAAGAAATAAAATGTGTGACAGAGGATCAGATAGGGGACACAGGGTACTGGTGTTATCTATAGACAGTAGATTATGTGTATAATGAAGCTAGCATACTAAAATTCAGGTTTTTTATTTAAGAAATGCGGTATAGATTTATGGGAAGTGTAAAAAGTATATAGCAAGCATTTCTCTATAGATTCAAATAGTAGATAGTCGCGTCCCATCCGCTGCTTGTATTGTGTATTTGATCTTATCAATAATCTACAATAATGACAAGGCAAACTGTGTCTGCTTCTTCTTACATTTGATGTGTAAAATATTACATTCAGTAATAAACATGTTTGAAATTGGAATTAAGAATGTCTATAACTCTGGTACAGTCTGTGTCGTAAATTGACAATAATTTAATGTTTTTTATGACAACGCTCATGGTGGCATATTGAAGACCCATAACATGCTGATGTTTCATCAATATATTTCTGAAAAGGTTAAAATAGTGAGCAGTGATCAATTGCAGAATACAAAATTCATTTTTTGAAAGGTCTTCATCAGGTCTGAAGCAAATCAGGAAGGCCTTTTAAATTTCATCATCGACCTTTATAACAATGACTTTGGATGTAGTATATTATTTTTTCCTGTTACAATCTTGCGTACATCAACCCAATTTCGGACTACTGAACCTCTTGACTCGTGGACCTTCGGATCGTCACTGCATGGCTCCCTAGTTTTCCTTTTTGGGATAATTTCTCTAAATATGTCCCTTCTCTTTACAATGATACCACTGAACTGTTTTGCGCGATCTCTTTCGACGTCAGTTCATTCCTTCGTTAGATATTTCACTTTTGGGTGGTTTCAAAAAAAAAAAATGAGGCAAGGCATATTTGACCAAATTTACATGTTTTACAAACAAACAGTCTGGGTGATTTTAGGGATACCACAATTTATGTCACGATACTGTGCATGTTTGTTCCAAAAATCCAAGATATCTCTCAAAGAATGATAGATTGGTGTCCTAAAATATTGTCTAAAATGTTCAGGAGTGCAACGATTTTGTGACATTTTAAAAATTTGTCTTTTTTCAAATCCCTGTCTATCGCAACAAAAATACCTAATTAAAAAGATACTGTTGTTTAAAAATCTTCAATCTATTATACTTTTAAATTCAAAGAATGATGAAACACTATAGGCGTAAGATTGGCTTTAATCTCAGCTCAAAAAATGTAGTACCATGTCAGGAGTGCAACGCAAAAAATGACCAATTTGTGCAATAAAGTGTCTGGAGAATTAAACAATACCAATTGAACTACAACAGAGATCTAAACTTTTAAACAATATCTCTTCTGTTTAATAAAAGAAAAAAGTAAATGCTGGCATCCATGTAAACTTTTACGAAGTCAGTTTAATGAGCATAACCCCTCATGATCAGGAGTGCAACATTTTGACTTTTGACTGGCACTATTGAAAATTAATTTTACTAATATAATTCTTTTCTTTATTTTTCAAAAGAGGCAGCATTGAAAACATTATTTTTGCAAAAAAGGATTCCAGAAAAAAGTTGTATTTTGTCCACAGGGCTATCTTTTCCATGTCAGGAGTGCAACACTTTTTTAATACAATTCTTTAGGTTTATATTTTTATCATTTTTATCATTAAATTTTAATTTTATATGTTTGTAATTATTAATATATTAATTCTAAACTACGAGCAGGTGTGTTTCAGTTAAAAAAAATGTGGGAGGTTATTTTTGATATAATTTTCCTTAAATTGCTTAATTACAAAGAAATGTTTATCATTTACTAGAAAAATTACAACTTGAGTCTAAAACTGAAGACAAGTTCCTTTAATATGGGAGTTTTAGTAATCGTAATATAATCCTATCTCAATAACGCAGATAATTTCCATGTAATTGCTGTATGTAAACTGTGTCGGGAGTGCAACACAAGTATGTAAAACGAGGGTGTTTCTTTACGCATGCATAAAAACAGAAATGATGTACACATATGCCTGAAGTTATAGATAGTTGGTTTTCCGTATGTCTGACATTAAAAAACAATGCATTACAATGCATGGAAGGTGACTATCAACTAATGCAACTTTTATTTTTTTTTAAAGAACACTTATACTTAGAGTATTTTGAAAAAAAAATTGCATCATTTTCTAATATACAAGGTAAACATTTCTGCACTAAAATTGATAAAATTTTTATCTGCTCTGATCATTTTATCTAAATTCTTTATTTTCATACCCCAATTGGTCACCTGAGTAAACTCAGGTGACCTATTGCAATTGGTCGTCGTCCGTTAACAATTGAACATTTTTAACTTCTTCTTGATAACCACCACTCCAATCCTTTTCAACTTTTGAATGAAGCATCTTTGTGACAAGGGGCACATAAAATGTAAATTTCAGGTCTCTTGCACCCTTGGGGGCGGGGCAAAAACTGCCCAAAAGTGACCAATTTTCAAAAATCTTCTTTACAATCACACATGTCTGAGAGAAACAAAATGCATAGTGATGTAGAGGAGAAAGGCCTTTACCAAAAATACATTTATGACCATAAAATATTTATGATACTGAGTATCTTTGTCGCTATTAGTATCCAGTTTTTATTATTACTAGTATACTTTACTTTATTGACGTTCATATTTGGCGCCTTTTACTAAGGTATTCGTTTGTTGCGTGTAAATGCGCGCGGTGCAACATCAATTACGTCATCCTTGTTTGTATTAAACGGAGAGATTCGCATTGAGCAGTCACATTCAGCAGAGATTTCTGGCAATATTTTTGCGATTATCAAGCGTTTGTGTGCAGCTTTCTCCTTCTGCGTCTTACGCAGGTGTGTGATATACTCCGCTAGAGGTAAATCTGCGCTTTTTATTTAGCTGATTCTCCTACTTTCATTTCATCAGAGTTTGTTTACAAACAATTGACACATCCGGACGATTCTCAGTTATGTCTACCCTCGTGTGTAGGAAGTTCACACGTCCAAAGTTTTAAGTCATACTGTGGAAGGCTGGGAAGCTATCGACTTCTGCTGATCTATTCGCGGATTTCAGACTTGGCCCCGGTGAATTTTCTTCGGCATCAGCGGGGGTACAGTGAGCAATTCCCTGCCATTCTACGTTTGATTCAGGAAGCCGTTAAACAGGTATCGGCCTTAATCTTGTGATCGTGCAACTCGGAGGTAACGACCTGGATAACCGAGAGGACATCGTAGACTTGGTGATACACAAACTTGTGGCCTTCTTGACTCAGCTCCGACAGCAGTCGACCTGAGGAAATAATCTGTATTCGGCTTCTTCCTAGGGAGACACACGTTCACGTCAACGTGGAGGATTACAACAAGCGCGTAATCCAAGCCAAACACTCTTACTAAAATGTCTGTGCATGAATCTGGGCTATCCTACTGCGGCTTGCACAAAGGAAGAAGCCAGACCTTTCAGTTAAAACTGACAGGTACCATTCAGTGACTCTTCAGTGACATTTCAGTCGACTGAATGGCACGTACATTTCAGTGACATTCAGTCACCCTTTCAGTTACCATTCAGTTGAAAAAAAGACGCGTAAACATCAAAGGTTCAACATCAAAGCCTTCCGATAGGGGGCCGTGCGGACACACGAGACGCCTCTGGTCATTTGTAGAGATTATAGGCCGATGGACAAGAGGTGGAATGTATTATTTACTGCATTTCTGATAGAATTTGATTTTTAAAAGAAATTTATTTTTAATTATTCAAGGTAGTTCTGCACGAATATGAAAATTACTTTCTCTACCATTCCACACCATACAACACTCATATATGGCAATACGTTTATTCTCATACTTGAAACAAATTCAGCTGATGATATTGCTTGGAGGGAATAAAATTCGACTTATTACGACTCGCAATTTCCAACTTTATTCGTTGATTAACTAGTAAAACTGAAAATAACTTTATTAGTAATATGGCATTTATTTCTCCGTCATTAGACGTTAAGCAGTGCGGATTCGGGATTTGTCCAAAAAAAGGGGGGGGGGGGTTTGAAAGAGGAGGGCTAATAGACTGGAATTCTTGGGTTGAATCAAAAGCGGGGGCCAAGGAGCGAAACTCCTAGAATTCCCCCGATTTTATAGGACTTTTTACGTGGGTATCACGTCATTTTTACCAACATGACCCCTGAAATACTATAACTAAAAAAAAGTTCACGTATACAAGTGTTGATCACAAGTCGGGAGAGGGGTTATGTAGGGGGTGGGGGTCCCGTTATTATTTTGTTTTACTTTTTCTCAAAAAAGGCCGATCAAGTGTCGAGCGTTCCTCCATCCATCCAAGTTTGATTAAAAATGTTTGAACATCAATAAAAAGAAACCCACAAAACCAACACACCTCTCGTTTGTAAGAATTCGTCAGATTTTGGCCGCCTTGCTTCCTGGCCCAGGAATCATTGAAACAAACTCAG
>CAJDSM010058024.1:461-12715 GCA_903981925.1 Ostrea lurida | reverse complement strand
CATGAAGATACAATCGCCGAATAAAGGTAAAATTTCATGAAATTACATGAAAATTTGATAAGTTTAAACTTAATAAATATTATTGTAATAGACAATGATTAAGAGTTTTATTTTTGCCTTAAATATTACATGTACATGAAATCATCAATATCACGTTTAACTCAGCAAAATATCGTATTCTGTCACATGTATGTATTAGAGTCATTAAACATTATTCCAATATGTACAAGAAGTTTACAAAGATATAATTAAATTGTAACGTAAGACAACTAAGGATTGCATTGAAATATAAATGCAAGAGACGTTCGTATTGATAAACCAATGTGATTTTTTTTTTCACTTTGGGCCTCATCACGAATTTACGTACCACGAAACAGTTGATTTTTGCCTGATCCACGAAAATTGAAAGCCACGAATATTGATGAAACCACGGTATACATTGTGCAATCTATGAAAGCTCACAAAAAAACTAAAACTGCATCAAACATCCCATCATCATTATATCCAGGCTACCTACAATCTAATCAATTTTGCTCAATCTATATTTCAGAATTGTAAAATCATAATACATGTACTATTTCATATCAAAAACGTTTTCACGGTAAACATTATACAGATTAATTATTATTTTGCAGGAACTGAAAAGTTTGAAACCCAATTACGTTGACAAGGATTTCAAAACTGGAAAAATGCATCCGAAGCTTAATATGTCGAAATCGATATTACCAGGTATTTATAAAAAAAATGACAATTGATAAAGTGAAGATAATGAACGGTGATCAATCTTATATGACCTTGTTTGCGATTACAAAGTATCACTAAGTCATATGTTGACTGATTTGTTTCATACCATTTGTTAGACTGTCATTTTCATACTAGATTTGACGACGGGTAACCCCGTTTACTTTGTTTCGACTACAGGCTCACGGCGGGTGTGACCGGTCAGCAGAGGATGCTTACTCCTCCATGGCACCTGATCCTGCCTTCGCTTTCGTCGAAGGTCCGTGTTGCCCTACACTCGATTTTGTATATGTTTTTTGGACTATGATTACGTTTCATACTTTGTTACTTCGCCATTTTATATATAAATATATCCGGTAGGAGAAGCAAGCATTTCTGACGACCTGTCACAACGCTCATGATCCCTTTATCTCGATTAGGTAAACGGAGTAATCCATATTCAAAATAAATGTATAAAGAATTGTCTAGCATGTCAGGCAGCATTTAACACTATTTATTGTTAAATGAAGTTGTTATAAAACCAGTCTAATTTACAACATACAGATTTCAAACGCGACATTTGAAATCTTTGCAACATCCGACTGATTGTCAGTATCCTACATCGATTAAAAAAAATCTTGCTTATGAAATCAGTTGATAGACACAATTACCAATAGAGGGTCGCATTGCCCTACACTCGACTTTGTATATATGTTTTTCGGGTGACTATGATTACGTTTGATATAATGTTAATTTCGCCAATTCATATGCAGATAACAATGGTATATTGCTACATAAATAGATGTACAAGTAGTTTACAATGGAAATGTTTGTTAGCTTTGCCTTTATATAATTCCATTTGTCATAAAGATGAGTTGTAATTTAGCCGTTAATGTATGTGTTCAATAAAATGGCTAAGTACGAAGCAGATGTAGAAGGATCCGTGATGTTCTCTGTTCCAAGGTTCATACGAATGAAGATGATAATCATTGATAGATACAACGTCGTCAATATATCTAAATGTCGATCTGAAGGCCACAGATAGAGATCATTTTCTCCTGTTGAAACATTTGAATAAAGTTTTCCTCGTATGAACATAAAACATAAAAGGTCAGCTAAAAAGGCGCATTTGTGCCCTCGGATTTCCTGCGCTTTTTTGCAAGACCTTAATTATCACCAAAGATTATTAAGATACATATCATTAAAAAGGTAGCTCCGACATTGAATAAGTAGAAAGGCAAAATGATGATTTGTTGTGCGTTCATTTTTTTTTCTCTATTACACAGTTGAGCAGTACCTGGTATATTTGACTTCCAATATTCACCGATTAAGGTGTTTTGTTTTTTTTTTTGTTTTTTTTTTTTTTTGAAAAGTGTCATTTTTTTTTAGTTCAAGCGTGCCGTAGTATCAAGGGGGCCTTTCTGATTACAAGTTGGCCGTTCTCTGTCGTTTTCGTTGGTGTGAACTTTTCATATTTCCTGTTTGATCTCCCGACTCACAGGTGTTGCACCTACTACAATGCAGTGACTGTTTCCGTATGTATTGAGCATTAACCATCTTATATATTATATAATGACGTTGAGCTTTATCATATATCTCCTCCACAATATACGACTTATATTTTGTATGTAGTCATACACCCAGGCTGAAGAGTTTATCTCTGCCCAAAGTCCTGTAGCTGGTGCCTCGATTGATTTAGTTCGCCTGTTAATTGATCATGAGTCACCGTTCCTGATTTCTCTGAATCCTTTGTCTGATGTCAAGGAGGTATTTTGCATGTATTGTATGAGAAAGGTGTACGATTAAGGTGTTTTGTTGTTTTTTTTGTTTTTTTTTTTTTTAGAAAAGTGTCATTTATCTTTAGTTCAAGCGATCCGTAGTATCAAGCGGGCCTTTCTGATTACAAGTTGGCCGTTCTCTGTCGTTTTCGTTGGTGTGAACTTTTCATATTTCCTGTTTGATCTCCCGACTCACAGGGCAAATGTCAATCAAATTTGATAAAATGCGTCCGTTGGTGAAGAGGGTTCAAGTTTCTTTAAACAAAAGTCAAACCTAAAGGGTAATTTTAAAAACACACTAAAACCAAAAAGCTAAAATATACATGTAAGCATCCAGGCATAGTGGTCATTCAAGTCTAAGGCATAATCCACGAGAATATGTTGGGACCACAATAGTGGATCAAAGTTTACATGCAAATGTAGAATTATATATGTTTGGATCATATTCCCTAGTGGTAGGGTTTTGCGACATTAAGGGATCACAGTTTTACATGCAGATATGTATAGGTAAATCTTTCCCAGAACCACTAGGCTAATATCAATCAAACTTAGTGCAAATCATCTTTAAGTAAAGGGAATCCATGTTATTCAAATGAAGGACCATGCCTCTTTTCAAAGGGGCATAATCACAAAAACTAAAAAAACATAGGATGGTGTCATTTAAAAATGGCAAGAAGCATTAGGTCCAAAACCCTTAAATTGCACATGAAAACTTCCATACATGGTGGAGATTCACGCTTGTTAGATTTATTACCCCTTTATTGGGTTTGGGTCACGATAGATGATGCAAACAACGAACTTCAAATTGATCTCAATACTGGCTTCTCTTTTGAAATAGAACCATGCAGAGATTTATTTCAAATGTCATATTTAAGAGAATCAAAGCGCTACGGGTGAAAAAAAAAGACATGCATCACCATGATAAAATAAGAATTAATGAAAATAGCGTGAAAGAGTGCAAGATACTGTTTGAATGTGAAAACAAAATAAATATGCATGTATTTACTGATGAATATGAGAAAAAAAAATAAAGTATGAAAAAAATTAAAAGTTTGAACTCTTCATATATGATTGCTAGTAACGTATGGTATTCATGTTATTGATTAAACATTATCTTTTCGTTGCAATATGAAATAAAACAATAAGAAATTAATCTTATTTTTTTTTAGGTGATGGAGGTATCCACCGAACATTAGAATTGAAAACGTTTATTCATTGAAGCATTTTATATTCCAATATTCGTTGGATACCTTCATTAGCTGAAACATATAAGATTCATTTCGTAAATCAAACAAATATACATGTATGCATAAATCGTCTCCTTGTTTTGATAGCTTAAAGACTGGGTTGATGAGGAGATCAAAATTTTATCTCTGGATCCTTACGAAATCACCAAAAATGCACAAACAACACTGTCTAGGGACATTCGAAAGACGAGCATACAATTAACCCGAAAAAAGGTCGGTCTTTATATCTATTCAGATATATTCATATCTTATGTATCAATGATCTCATGAGGCATTTTCAAGAGCTCAATTTCTAAACATAGAAATAACATGTTTTAAATTATTTTTCCAGTTTGTTTATGAACTTATCAAAATGAACACTAAAATAAAAAAAAAATCGAGTGATATGCTCATACATGTATCATGCTAAAATAAAAAATGTAATCCATGAAGTGTCATTATATATGATTTACTCCAGGAAAACCAGAGCCATACTGTGCGTATATATGAATGCCTCAACTGGTGTTCCAATGCTACACTTCCAGTCGCAGTCTCCGCCTTGACGAATTTGATAAAGCAATTCACTTTGGATAGACAATCTCAAAAGGATGGGCCTGTAACTGTCATGTCTAGGTCAGTCCACTGTTTGGTTACATTTTTTGTGTTTTATCCGCCCATAGATAAATAGTGTAAAATATATACATGTATCAGCATTTATATGAAATCAAACGTTTACTGTAATCAAATATAGTTTATCGTAACTGAGATTGCTTTATTTTCACATGTATTAGAAATGTTAATTTATTCTATCTTCAAAGAAATGAACATTCTGAAATATTATTTAGTGATCATTTATTTAAAAGCGAATTCATCCACAGCCGAAACCCATAACATTGAGCACGACACATTGATAGTACAAACATTTTCATTCCTTCATGTATTTAAAGAGGTTTGCACTTGAGCTTTGAACTAATGTCAATTTTTTGGGAAGTATTTTTTTTTTATTTCTTCACTGAGGAAAAATGGGGAATCAAAATGAAAACCTGGGATTGTAATGTTGTTATTGAGCTATAGTGTTTTAAACGCGACCTTTTTGCACTTAAAGTTTACGTAAGATTTATTAATTTAAATTTGATTGGACTGTTGCTGTAAACAAATCCTAAACAATACAATTCAATCATTACATTGAATGCATACATAACCATGTCTTCTTATAGAGTACGGATATAAAAAAGTTTAATACTTGTAATGGAAATAAATAATGACCTATTTGCATTTCATGTACGGACAAAAATCATGATATCTAATTTCAAAACTTGAAAAGACATACTGGGACTAATATCAATCTTTAAAAATCACGTAATTTTTAATTTTTGTTTCTTAAAATTTAAAATTGATGTAAAAAATGTAAGGGATTAGGATCGATTTTTTAAATTATTGGCCAAAATATTGAATTTTCACACAGATTTTCAAGTAAATTAACTTTGCTATTTTTTAAAGAATCGGTGTTCTGTTTGGGAAAGTACATTAACCAAATTGATAAATTACATTATTTTAACTAGGTCCAAGTCTACGTGTTTCATTAATTGTAAAACTGAAATATACCTTTACGGCTATAATAATAGAGGTTTAGTGGATGAAATAAAAATTGTAAAATTGCGGAGATTTAGAATTTTTCGATTAATCAATCTATCGCCCCCATATATAGTCTCTACCAAACCCTTTCAGAATTGTCACAAAGTTTATCAACTGAATAGAGTTAAGTAGTAGATGGGTAATGTTTTTACACAAATGGGATTAGTATTGAACCAGTGAATACTTATTTATAGCAGCCTATCACGCGTTTATATTGCTGACCAGATATTATACAATTATGGACTGTTTAGCGGGGAGACATCACAAATTATCAGGTCGAAGTAGGGTTATCACCCGAGGGCGCCTATGCACCCGAGGGTGATAACCCTACTATGTCCTGATAATTTGTGATTTCTCCCTGCTAAACAGTCCATAATAGTTTTATTGTCCCGAAGAATCTAAAAAGTATTTTTCAAAAATTATCTTGAAAAAATTTCTTGACTTGATATTTTATGTAAAGAACGTCATCAAATCGTAACAACTTTTTCTACAAAACGAGCCGGAGAGCTTTCGATTGTGACGTCATAATAGAATAGCAAAAACACAACGTCAAACGTAACATTCGCAACGTGTTTCTGTGCCATAATCATCTACAGCGAGACAACACAGTTGTCACCGCCGCGCGTGAGGGAGACATCACGGATTATCTCCCTTCACGTGAACCAGGCCCTGGACCAATGAAAGAGTGGACTGCAATTTTAATAAATGGAGTAATAAATGATTGATATCTCCCTCATGCATAGCTATATGTATGATCCTTCGCAGTATTGCCTCTAGTACATAATGTATGTTTCACTAATGTAATCGGAGTAAGGTAACGAGCATTGGTCATTGTGGTAATCACATAAGTCCTATAAAGCATACAAAATGCATGTGAAAAGGAGAGACCGAAGGTGGGACCAGGTGGCTAGGAAGAGGTTTTCTAAACAATCAATATGCATTAGGACTTTTCTTTTTTTTTTTACATCCTTACAGGGACGGGGCCTTGTGTTGTGGGATTTTCTGTGCTGTATACAACGCCATAGAGCAGCTGCAGCAGGATGATGAAGTGGATATGTTTTCCATTGTACAACAATTACAGTGTCGCAGACCGGAAATGATATCATCTAAGGTTAAACACCTCAAATGCATAACCCACTCCCGTATCTTATATCTGTACTATCATCCTCATGCATGTATTTCAAACACACGTGTATCATACTTATATCTTATATACATGTCCCACTCATATATCTTGCACTAATATTTCAGGAACTTGACGCACACTTTTGCCCATCATAATTAAGTCAATATCTAAGCATGAATAACATTTTTTTTAAATACAACCTTCATTGCTACTTATTAAATATTTAATGGGAAATAGCTGAGAAAGTGAAGGCAACTGTTTCGCATAGGAATACTAATAATTGATAACTGATAAAAACAATAATTTTGTACAAAAACAAGAGGATACTAATAAAACTATAATTACTATGGACAATCAACTTTAGTGTCAAGAAAAAAATGTACATATACCTTAAATACTAGCATATAAGTCGGTAACCTTTTTTTGCGGAGAATTTTTGAAGAATTTAACACTGACCCTATTGTACATTTATCTTAATATCCATTTTCTAGCAAATGTTATGAGTATATGTTGCATATATTTTCTAAAATTTGATATCGGTTGTTATTTACTATAACCTTTTGTTTTGATACACTGAATAAATAAGAAAATAACTTTTCAATGTGTATTTTTATTTTCATTTCTATACATAAGATATTGCAGTGTTTCCATGAACAAATGTAGAAAATAAAGTATACCGATATATTTCGTTAAATGTTGCTAGTAGTGTGGCAATAAAAATATCATAACATTAGTATGCACATACAAGTCGGACATAGACTTCAGGGCCCTGTTTTTTGAAAGTATATTAGGACTGAGAAAATTATTAGGATGGTCTTGGTACATGCTTAAGTCATAAGACATGTTTTCGATTGAGCCCTAAGTTAGGATTCGTCCCAAGATAAAATTCAATTTTAGGACGTCCACCAACGTGTCTTAGGACGGTCTTAAGATTGTCACGAAAGTTATGATAATCTTTTTTGTAATACTCATATATGTGGCTCATTTCTTCCTGATTTCGACCACCGTCCTAACATGGTCTGTATCGTTGACAGCGTTTTAATTCGTGAGCACAATTTGTCAAGTTTTTTTTACGTTACCTGGGGTGTTAGTGACGCTGCTAAAGAGTAGTCTTATTCTGTTCCACTTCATGTAGCATTATCCGCAGCTCCTCGGACACACAAAATTGGATTTCGTGGCATATGTCTTTTCAATAAAATTTAATCCTCGTTGCTTTTATACAAACGTATCGATCAGCACGGACAAATGTTTCGCAGGCTTATCTTTGAACCGTTGCCCATTACTAGTCCTCGACGTAACAATGTACATATACATTCCAACAATGCGTGTCTTTGTTCACATGTAAACAAGCAAGAAAGAGAAAAGAATCGATGTGCATACAGTCATGTACGTAAAACAAAGCTAAAACACAAACAATATTTTGATTTATTTATAGTTGAAAATATTATTTGTCTTAATTCTCAATTTACATCGTGAGGGGGAAACTGCCGTTTATTTTCACCTCACAAATCATATAATAATTGGTCATTTTTTTTACATTTCATGCAATTGAAGCCGGCAGTTTGTTTTGTTTTAGTTTTTTATGTTGTTGTTGTTGTTGTTGGGGTATTTTTTCTTTCTTTTTTTTTTTTTTTTTTGAAAATATATTTCATCTTTTGAATGATATAGATGTTCGTTATTAGTATTTGAAATCAAAATTATCTGTTTCCCATTTCTATGTATTAAGCTAACGGTGATTTTCAATTTGGTTTAAAAATTAATGTTATGATATTTTTCTCCCGTATAAAGAATTAGTAATCTTACGACAATCCTAGAATCACCCTAAGTCCAACTTTCTTAGGATGATCTTAAGACATCTTTGATTTACAATTCGCAATTGTCCTAGGATAGTCCTAGGACAATTCTATTAGATTTGTTCTAAGATTTATCTTAGGATAAAACTTAAGATACTTTTGAAAACCAGGCCACAGGATTATTTTTTATTCCCAAAAATCTTACTTATCTGCGAGTATATACGGTACATGGAAGACGAAACAATTATTATTTAATCATCAAAAATTGGTGTTAATATACAATACAGAGCGAGTTTGGATTCAATTTTGTGATGCAATTATTACAGACATATGTAATAATCCCTTTGGATACGTCTTCCTTTAATAGTTCAAAGTGAATTTAAACTTACCAAACATATCATGCAGCACACAAGATAAATCCTAGCATTCAAACATCAATATGAGATATACTTAAATTGTTTTGTTTTTCTTTCAGGAAGAATATGAATACTGTTTCAAAGCAGTCAATGAATACCTGAGTACCGACAGTGTGTATATTAATACGTAAATCAGGTCACAAAACACTCTGAAGAGAACATTTACTGAATCAGAGAAAGATTTGCAATTTGATGTTTTGATATTTTATGACATACCGTTGTATATAAAATAACATCTACATTTTATATGCTTTCAATTGATATAGTTAATTTTTCCTCATGGTAATTTTTGTATATTTTCTTCATAGTCATTCCTTATTGTCATTATTTGATATTTTCCTAATGGTTACATGTATCCAATTGATATTTTCTTATGGTCATTGATTTTATTATTTTTCCTTATGGTCATTTATTTGATGTATTTTCCTTACTGTCATTTATTTGATGTTTTCATTATTTGATTTTTTTTCTCTCTTTACAGTTGTTTTATTTTTGTCCTTATTGTCATTCTTTATCGATTTATTATTGTATTCTTTTTTATTTGATTTTCTCTATTGTCTTTATATCGATATTTTTCCTTATTGCCATTTATTTTGTGTGAGGTTTTTTTTTTTTTTGTATTTTTTATTTACTTCTTTATTGTTTTTCTTATTTTTTTAATCATTCGGACCTTATATTTTTGAAAAGTTTCGATTTTCAGTGTGTTTCTCTGTTGGCACACACCAGTGTGATAGCTGGGTGTGTGGTTTTGTGTGTGCTGTGTGTGGGATTGTGTGTTGTGTAGGTCGATTCTAGGTGTGTGTGGTGTGTGTGTGTGTGTGTTATTTTCATTTATTTGATTTTTTCCCCTTGTCATTTATTTTGGTTTTTTCCTTATTGCCATCTATTTGATGTTTGCATCGTTATTTTTTTATGATTTAAATTTTCTGCTTTGTCGTTTATTTCATTATTTACTTCATATTTTTCCTTAGGCCACACTAATTGTAAAATACTTCTTCGGGTTTTCAAACCAAAAAAAAGTGAGGCGGGAGGGCGAAATTATGTTACAAATATTATTTTTTATATTTGAGATAAAAAATTTGAGGCGAGTGAATACAAAAAATAATAATATTTCAATTAATCGTAATTTTCATACAACGGGCGCTTACAAATAAAAATAGCATTTGTTAACCACGTGAACTTTATATTTTTCAATAAGTGTTTGAAGTAGAAAACATACACTGTAGAAAGAAAGGAAAACTTAAAAACATGATATTACACTGTCAAGAAACTTCTCGAGAGCCTGTGATTTTGCCATTCGTCAACCTAGTGTATCAAGGTCTCTTGTGTGCTTGTCATAAAAAAAAAACAAAAAAAAATTACATGGGTATTTTGGACATGCGAGCGGACAATATTTTTTGATAATTATTATTATTTGGATGTATTACAAATAGAAGCGGGCGGGTCCGTAGAATTACATGTAAATTAAAAAATTGGTATGGCCTTAAGGACATTTATCTGGTTTTTTTTTCTTTCATTATTTTCCCGTATTTATTTTTTTTATCATTATTTATTTAATTTTTTCCCTCATTGCCAATTATTTGATATTTTTTTCTTATTGTCATTTATTTCATTTTTTCATTATTGCGAAATATTTGATTTTTCCTTCTGGTCCATTATTTTTATTTTATCTTCATTGTCATTTGACTTTTTTCATTATTGCCATTCTTCTTGTCAATACCTGACCCCCTCCCCTCATCTATTTGATTTTTAGTTTTGTTTACCGTCGTTATTTAGTAATAGAGAACTTATTTTGACAACATATGAAAAGCTTGAAGTACATCACCATATATGTCTGTCTTTCAATGTGTCCATATGATTGATTCATGCTGTAATTCGCTGAAATCCCTGTACTTTTGTTGATACTGCAATCACGTGATGGTCTTTTCAATACGTAGAAGGGTTCTTTAAAAAGTCTATGGACATTTTGATGAGGATCCAATTCGAACAAATTGTTACCTTAAATATGGACTCTTAAAACATGTCCATTTGTACACCGTTTTCATTGATATTGGCGTGCGAAAATATGCTCCTGGGAGTAAAAATTCGGGTGCATATAGTTTTAGGTCTGTCTGTTCTTCTGTCTCTCTGTGACAAAAACTGTACACATTGGCATAAACATTTCATATCAGGTGGATGAATTTACATGGCAAGACTTTTATATGAATCTTTGGCCTACTTTTACGAAATTCTAATATAAGCCGTATCTTTCAAACTGTGCGGAGTTCTGATGTACATGTATTTAGAATAAACATTATTTTCGTAGAAAGATTTGTCTCAGATTTGCTGACCTTGTGCCCTTAATATTCAGCATTAAGCTAGTTTTTTTATATAAACATTTCAAACATATTTTATTTAGATCATATATTTTACAATATAATAGGTAAAGCTTATAAATATATTTAGCCTGTGCAATTATTGTGGCGAGTTTTTGACACGATCTCTTCATTATTTTTCCACTTCTCTTTAAAGATTTGACATAATTAATGTATAATCAAAAGAGTTGCTGCTTCATATTTAACTTGTACATGCCTAATGAGAAGACCTTTTCACTGGTACCAGATGTGCTTACCTTGTGAACTCAATATTAACCATGTACCTAGTTTAATGAAATAAAAAAAAAACAACTTTAAACTTCGTCACAATATACACGCACTAGGTAAACCGTCCATACTTGAAATGTGTATTCCCTGTGGCACAACCTTTTCCATTAGTACCAAAATCTTTGACCTGGTGACTTTTAGATTACATTTAGAGAATTCTTATGCAAGTCATTTTTAAAAACTTTCATATCTAGCATGGCATTGTGCAATTCTTGTGAGAAGACCTCTTTGTTGATAGCAGATTTGTCAACTTTGTGACATTGAAATTGACCTCTAGATTAAATAAATGCTACCTCTCCTTCAAAGTATTGCTACAAAATTTAAACAAGAGTTCCATTTTGTTGTTATCGGGGTATTAGTGTTTCACAAACGCATTTTATCATCAACTGAATTTCGGTGGTGTTTTACAGTTGATTTAAACAATAAAATGTTTTCTTTGTTGATTTATTGAGTGATGAAGGAAACTAGCATTGCAGACAAAAAAATCATAACCGCGTTAGCAGGTTATGGAAACTTTTTCTGCAGTTAAGTATCCTTCATCACCCAATAAACCAACAAAGAAAGCATTTTATTGTTTATATTTACGTGCATTTCTAAGCATAAAAGTACAAAAAATATCATAATGTTGATCATTTCATTACATTAAACGAAACAGCCAATTCAATTCGCTCCATATATGGTAATGACCATGCGGACAGGTGACACTAGAAAACCGGATCCAACTGGTTTGCAACAAACATGCATTTATTGGATCTTAAATGTCATGCAAATATCAAAGGAAATATAGAAGAAAAGATTCACTGAATGTACATATATGTATGTAAATGTATTTTGTTTACATTACACTTTTGGTCCTTCCTGCATTGCAAAAATAAATGAAAACCAACATTGAGTCTCTCTCTCTCTCTCTCTCTCTCT